>CAIGRM010121974.1:0-12286 GCA_903798335.1 Fraxinus albicans
CAAGCACTTGAAACAAAAAAAAAAATGTCTAAAACAAATTTTTTTTTTTTTTTTAATTCTTCACGGGGCGGGTTCGGGGCGGGGCATCTCCGTCCCGCCCGGCCCCGCCCCGCGACCCGCGACAGGGCGACGAACCTCGCCCCGCCCCGCCCCGCCCCACCAACCCGTTCGGGGCGGGTTTTTTTGCCCCATTCAGGGCGGGGCCCCACGGGGACGGGGCTGGGCGGGGCGGGGAAAATTGCCATCTCTACTAATATTCCACCGATCATGCTACATGTCCATGGCCACATGGCGGTGCCCATATTCATTGGCCTTGGCGCTGGACGTTTAGAATAATCCATATTCCACATGGTAAAAATTCAAGTATTAAAAATATCTTTTTTTTTCCATGAAAGAACAAAACAAGGTAACGACGGGGAGGGACTCAAAGATGGGCGTGACAGCTTTTGCCCAACAACCTACACTACTTTCTCTTTATCTCAATGTTACTTTTGCCCAACAACCTACACTACTTTATCTCAATGTTACATGATTGATTATCAATGGCATAACTAACCATCATTCCTATTCTATTCTAATTATCTACTTTTACCTTCTTTTTTCTCCTCTTTTGGCTCAAAATATATCATTATTTCCTTTTACAAAACCATACGAACTGCATATTTGTATTTGAACTGATATCTCGCTTTTTCTATGTAATTAATGTTGACAAGATAAATGTGTTAATAAACAATTCTAATCTATTTATGGCGCCAAATGTTTGAACTTTCGACCAAACAGCAAGATAATAATTGTATTATGATAACTTCGAGTATTTTATTATATTGGCATGTTGAAATATGAATAAAAATAAGCCTCCGTTTGGTAGTAATTAAAATCAAATTTTTAGTAGATTTTGATAAAAGTTGATGAAATGTGTAGTTGAAAAGTTGTAGGTCCTATAAAATATATGGTTAAAATTAATGATTGACTTTGACTTAAATTAAAATCGAAATTTAAATTTTCAAAAGAGGGCATTAGTATTAACCTTTAATGACAATCATTCAGATAATCTTTTCCTTTTTCATATTTACAATTATTTGCTTTTTAAATAAAGCTCCTCACAACAATCATTTGATGTAAGATGCATTATTAAATAATGGCATATAGGACTTTTATGAATTTTCTACTCAAAGCTAAATGGAATTTTTCTGTAATTTATAAGTAAAAATATAAAAAGTATGTCACTTAGCTCATGATTGAGCTTCTTTTTTTTTTTTTTTAATTTATTTTCAATTACACATTCTTTCAATAAAATAATTGTACACGTAAAGTCAATTTTTTTTCCCTACTACTTAATGTCTCGTTCTCCAAAAATCACTTTCAACCAAATCTATTCTGAAAAATGAGGCTCAAGCAGGGTGCTATAAATAACTTTCTTATAATTTTAAATGTAACAAATAAAACAAAAAAATAACCCACATTTTGCATATGATATTGATGCTAGCAACGATATCAATTGTGCTCGAGTAACGAATAAAATGGTTAACTATAGTGAACCTTCTATTTTAGAGGTTGATACATTACAATGTCCTTTTTTGGATTAATTAGTTAGGTGATTGATTAATTAGGTTTATAGGTGCATAGTCTAAATATTGCAACACCACGATGAATTGATAATGCTCGTATAGCTTTCCAGATTTGTGTAAACAAAATATTCAAACACACGAGCAACAAATAATTAGTGCATGTTTTGTAGTACGTATTATATGAAATTGGACAATATTAAAAACAGATATAAACGTTGTTATTCAATAAGAATTGGTCACGTGACCCACCAACTTTCAAAATTGAGTTTTCTTTTTTAAAGGAAAAAATAAAAAATAAATTAAAAGCATTGGCAGCCAACTTTATTTAACAATCTTGTAATATATTTCTTTTTATTTCTTCTTCTCTCAATTAATTATCCACATGCTATTATATTTGTTTTCACTAGGAATTAATCAAGAAATACATAATTTATAACAGCATTAAGCCTGTGATTGGTAGGTATTAAAATCGAATTTTCAACATTTTTTTATAAAAGTTGATAATATGTGTGGTTGAAAAGTTATGAATCTCATGAAATGTATTTTTTAAATTAATTATTGACTTTGATTTAGATTTTAATCAATTTTTTTAACGATACCAAACATGGGCTAAATATGAGTCTGAATTGCCTACCAAGCCATGAGAATGACAAATTCAAAAAAAGATCATGGAGAATTTCAATTCATTAATGTGAAGAAACCACATTCGAGCATATGGTTGGCAAATTGATGACAACTTTTTTGCAAGTTTGATCGTGCTCCCTAATTCAAAATATCTGGGTCCATTACTATAAGAATTATTATAGAAATTATTAATTAAAGATCTCATTAGATTTTCTACTCGAAAAAGTTAGGATTTCCTTTTTATTACGTTTCATCAACTGTCTATAAATAATGGATTAAGTTATTTGTACAATGTTGGATGACAACATTGTTGACAATGTATAAGTTGATAAAAAATAGTTGGTTGAAAAATAAGTTGTTCAAACTGTCCAATTACAACAACATAACATATATCAAAAAAATTGTCATCCGACATTGTACACCAAAAATGATTGATAAGTAATATACAATCAAAAAACTCATGCTGACTCTTACTTTATTTATTATGAGAATTACCATCTATCATATTGCATAGTTACCACTAATTCCACCTCGACTTAAGTAGAAAAATTCACTTTCAAAATCATAATACACAATGTCTTTTAAGCATTTTCTAATTAAAGCCATTCGAATTTTTTTATGAAATTAATTCCTTCAGAATAAGTAAAAATCAAAAGCATCGTACTAACGTCTCACCGTATATGAATCAACCATGTTTGAACTTGAACATATGATATTGGTATTAGTCATGACGATATCATTTACAACCATGATATATAACATACTAAAATTGTTTTTAAAAGTCGATATTCCATCCATTTTCTGGATTTTGATTAATTGGGTGTATGAGGGTAAGAATGTTACTATCGATAATATCCTCATTTGGTGCTAAATAACCACGTTTTTTTTTTTCATAAACTAATATAATAACTCAACCGATTTAGCACATTTATATCATATGGAATTAGACAATATTAAAAAGGAAAATTAAATTATAATGTTTTCATTTTTGTCAGTTCTGTTCTAACTTCTAAACACATCGTATGATCCATTAATTATTTAAATCTTTAATGTTATAGAAATTAAAGATGTCATTCAATGTCCTACTTAAAAATAAATAAATAAATAAAAATAGGATTCCCATTTATTGCATTGCATCAATTGCCTATAAATAAATAATTCCCAAACACAAAGTTCAACGCTCATTCACACCTTCATCGAAAATTCTCATCTATCATATCACTCACTAACACTAATTCGACTCTACTCAAAAAAAATTCAACTTTCAAATTTGTCAGCAACCATGTCCATATCGAGTAACAAAATAGTCCAAAATAACCCTAAAGTTTTTCACAAAATTTAGTATTTTCCCTCCACGTACTTTATCTTCTTCAAATTTACACCCAAGTCCTACTCTGGTAGCAAATTATTTCTCCATTATTTGCTGACAAAAGAAAAAGAAAAGGCAAAGTTTAGAGAGAGAGAGAGAGAGTGAAATCCCAGTTTTTGAATTTGATGAAAATGAAATCTAGTGCAAAACTCATACTTTTACATCCTTCAATACACAAACAAAGCAATGGTGGATCAGTAATAGCTTCATCTCACCGGAGTTGGTGCCTATTTTTCTTGCTTTTTTTCATATTTGCTTTTGTTTTCATTTTCTTCACCAGCAGGGAGGCCGCCGCCACTGCCAGAACCGCCGCCGCCACTTCCAAGGGTGCATTACCAAAACCCATCTTTGATACACTACTTCACTATGCTTCTATCAATCCAACAAACATCTCCGGTCGCATGTCATCCGCTGAGCTAAAAGCCATCGCCACCGTCCTCCGCCGCTGTGCCGTCCCATGTAACGTACTTGTTTTCGGTCTCAGCCACGAGACCCTCCTTTGGAACTCACTCAACCACAATGGGCGCACTGTTTTTGTCGATGAAAGCACTTACTTCGTCTCCGTTCTCGAAGAAAGACACCCAGGAATTGAAGCTTACGATGTTCAATTCGCTACCAAAGTCAGCGAATTATACGATTTGATAGAACATTACAAATTCCTGGTGAAAAATGAATGCAGGCCAGTTCAGAATCTTCTCTTTTCAGACTGCAAACTGGCTGTAAACGACATGCCGAACCAGTTATACGACGTCCCATTGGACGTGATAGTGGTAGATGGGCCAAGTGGGCACTCCCCGTCGTCTCCGGGTAGGACGGCGGCGATATTCACTGCCGGAGTTTTGGCTAGGAGCAAAAGGGGTGGCGTAGAGAAAACACATGTGTTTGTGCATGAATTTGAACGAGAAGTGGAGAATGTGAGCAGTTTTGAATTTCTGTGCAGAGAAAATCTGGTGGATACCATAGACTTGTTGGCGCATTTTATGGTGGGAAAAATGAAGGCTACTGAGTTTCAGTTTTGCCCTAATTCTGAATCTTCTTCGTCTCCTCTTAAATCCATTGAAGACGATTGAAGAAAGTATTGATCTTGATTTGCTCCTTTTGTCCTTTCTTGATCTGAAATTGCTAAGCATGTTTAGCTAGCTAGTAATGGTTTAAAATTATGTTTCCAGAGTCGAATTAATTCGACTTATCAAATACTGCAAATCAAACACGCAAAGTGTAATATTTATACATTATCAAATGTCATATATTAATTTACAAGCATTATGCAATCAAATTTTACATTTTTCATTTATTTTTAGTTTGTAATCGAAAATTATATTTGTTTTTCTTGTTTGTGGAATTTGAAGTTCAAATGCATATTTCGTACATAATATGGTATAAAATAAGTCATACAAAACATCGTTTTGCAGTGTTGTCAAATTTTGTAGTTTATACGTGTGTAAGAAACGAGATAATACCATCAAATTAAATTCTTCATTTTTATTTGATTTGCTTTATGAAATATTTATTTCAACATGAAGAAATAAAATCAAATTATTAAGTGTTGTTGATTTCAAACTTATCCAACATTTAATAGGTTTTAATTTCAAAGTTATCCAAACTGCAAAGAAAGAAAGGGCTAAGCTACAAAACTTCTCAATAAAGCGTCGGTGATGCGCTGAAAAGAAATGCGAAATTGACGCTACATTTGGCTTTTACTTTCATATTTTCTCTCAGATTTCAATTAAAATTTGGAGCATGTTTTTCAATCCTTGACTAGGGCTTGGCAAAAGAGAACTGCTACATGTACAAAATTTTCGTACAATTTGTTGACAGAAGGGACGTTGCTGCAGTACCAGAAAAAAATGGACAGAAGCACTGACCGACTCTCACAATAGGGGGTGGAGTCCACTTATTTTTGCAATTTTTTATTCATGTGGAGCCAGAAGCATGTGAGAGGGTGTCAAAGCTTCGGTCGATTTTTTCTGGCACATCGGCATTTTCCTGACAAAAGTGAGGTAGCAGTTTTTTGGCCTTTGATTTGAATTATGTCAATATATCTGTAATCCAATTTCTATACAAATAGCAAAATTGTTGACAAAATTTTCCAAACTCGGACGAATTAGATTAGTTCAAAATTGTCATATCCGATCTTAAAAAAGCAAAATTTACACTTCATTAATTATTGAATCGTAAACGTATTTGTTCGGTCAAGTTCTTAAAGGGGTCAACACATTTTCATACCTAAACGAGCTCTAAAGGCTGGTTAGTTTTGTGCCACAATTCATTTTTAAAAGGGATCTTAAGTATTTGACTTGAAAAAGTCGACATATTTTGACATTTCTAAATATATAACATCGAGAATATTGGACAATGGATCGTCCAAAACTTGAAACCATGTGAGCTAAGTAACAAATGGTTACACTGTAAAGAGAGGGATGTGTCGGTGACGGGGGGCTTGAAATGAGTGGTCCATTACAATTGCACGGATGCACCAAACACAGGAGGTTCACAAATAATGTCGCAACCTATTTATAACGTTGGTTAAATGCCAAAACATATCTCTCTCTCTCTCTGCATGGAAGTTGGTCTCGTGCATTTTGAGTGAAGAGAGTCCCTACATCAATTAAATCTTGGGTTTCAATGGTTATACTTTTATACTTGTTGGTCTGCCTTAGTTTCAACGAATTAATTAAAAAACAATGATAATAAATTGATGCAATTATGAAATAGAAACACTTCTAGATTGCCCCGATGGTAGGAACTGTTTGGATCTTGACTCGAAATGGCAAAAGTGAAAGGACTTCAATTATAAGTAGACGATAGAAGTTACAATTATTAAAGACTTCTTTATGGTAGCACGCTGACGTGCCTTTCAAACTGGAGATGCTAAAGGGAAGGAAATTGGTAGAATTCTCCTCGGTCCACGTATTAGATTGTCTATGATTGAAGTTTCTTATTTTTATAAATTGGGATGTTTTTCTCTTATTCAAGCAGAGCACGTGAAAGAGGTAGGAAAAATTCTAAAAGTTTGGCACAAAGAATAATTTTTTCTGTGTTGTGTAGAGTAAAAATGGTGGATGTGGTAAAGTTTAGGGTATTTTTCTTACAATATTTGGAGTTTGTGTGAGTAAATTTTATATGATTATACAAACTTTCATATAGTGAAAACTTTAACTGTCCATAAACATTTCATCTAATTTTTATATATATTTTTTTTTTCTTGTCAACCATTTCCATGGGCAATAAAAAGGAATTAATCTTATTTCCCATCAAGAACTTGGAAAAGTAAGGTTGATTTGAGGGTTTTCGTTGAGGCAACTGTAAAAAAGAAAAAATGTTTTTTAAAATCTCAGAACTGTACGATATCGACGTATAAAATACAGAGTAGATTACCATACTCGAGGATGGAGAACTTATGTTTGATTTAATTAAAACTAACTTCACTCAAACACAATGATTTCATTTAATTTGATGGTTTGAACTAATTATTTTGTCAATTTTACAGCAAAGAAAATTCAGAAAGGTGAAATAACTGAAATGAGTTAAGAAGCTGGAGGAAAGTTTGGCTTGGCAAGATACCTTAGCCATATATTGCATATCATATTTATAACATTTACACGTAACTGATTATACAGAAAATAAGGAACTATGATAAAGAAAATAACCTAAAAGACTCCTGGAAGTATAAACCTATTATGCAGGAGATAAAACAACAACATGACTCTTTGAAATGAAAGATAAAGATAAAATCCTACTTATACTCTAACACTCCCCCGCAAAGTGAGAGAGAGGTCACAGACTCTCAGTTTGGACCGTAGAAAATTAAACCGTGCAGCTGTCTGTCCTTTAGTAAAAGCATCAGCAATTTGATCATTAGTGGATATATAACGAACTAAAATATCCTTTTTGACAACCTCTCGTATAAAATGGTAGTCAATTTCCATGTGCTTTGTATGGACATGAAACACAGGGTTTGTAGCCAAGGATAATGCTCCACCATTATCACACCATAACGTTGGAGCTTCTAGAAGAGAAACTTTCAGATCATGGAAAACCATTTGTAGCCAATATAATTCTGCAGTAGCTAGAGCCATTGAATGATATTCTGATTCTATGCTGGAATGAGAGACTACAGATTGTTTCTTAGCACTCCAAGAGATTAAATTGTTGCCAAGAAACACTCCACTAGTCGATTTACGATCATCGAGATTACCGGCCCAATCAGAATCACAATAAGCATCTAAACGAACAGGAGGGGGCTGATAAAATAGACCAAAATCAACACTGCCCTTTAAGTAGCGTAGTACATGCTTAGCTGCAGTCCAATGTGGTTGACGTGGAGTGTGCATAAATTGGCATAGTTGATTAATGGCATATGCAATATCGGGTCGTGTAATTGTACAATATTGTAGAGAGCCAACAACTTGTCTGTATTCAGTAGGATCAGCCAATGGATCACCATCAGCAACTGAAAGTTTGCTACCAGACACAATTGGTGAGGACAACGGCTTGGCACCAGCCATCTTTGTTCTATCCAACAAATCTATAATGTAATTTGATTGTCTCAGATGTAGTCCTGTAGAATCTCGCATAGCTTGAACTCCTAAAAAATAATGCAGCAAACCAAGATCTTTTAGACGAAATGATGTACCTAACCTTACAATCAGAGTAGAAATTGCAGAAGTTGAAGATCCAGTGACGATAATATCATCAACATAAACTAAAATATACAAGGTAATGTCATTTGAATGATATGTAAACAATGAATAATCAACAGAAGACTCAACAAAGCCAAGCTCCAATAGTTGATGCGTTAAATGATTAAACCAAGCTCTCGAAGCTTGTTTTAGGCCATAATGACTTATGGAGTCTACAGACATAATCTGGATGTGTATCATCAACAAAGCCACGTGGTTGCTCCATAAAAACCTCCTCTTCCAAAACTCCATGTAAAAATGCATTCGAAACATCTAGCTGCCGAATTGGCCAGTTAAATGTTACATCCAATGATAAAACAGTCCGAACAGTGGTTGGTTTGATCGTTGGACTAAAAGTTTCATGAAAATCTATTCTACTCCTCTGTTCAAACCCCTTAGCAACAAGTCTAGCTTTGAACCGATCTATTGAGCCATCAGACTTAGTTTTTACCTTGTAAACCCACTTGTTTCGAACCAGATGACGATCAGGTGGTCTTGGGCATAGTGATCAGGTTCATTCAGCATTAAGGCTTCAAATTCTTGTGCCATAGCAGCACGCCATTCAGGTTTCAAAGCAGCCTTAGTATAGCAAGTAGGTTCAAGTTCACGGAGTGTATCAGAAAAAGCACAGAAAGGATGTCTAGAAGAATAGAAAAGCTTGAAATCTGAGAAATCTTTTGGCTTTAAGTGTCCTGTTTGTGATCGAGTAACAACACGATTAGTCATTGATGTATCTGCAGGTAAAGAGTCACAAGTAGGCGGTTCAGTTGGACTAAAATCTGATGGGATAATAGAATAAGGAAGAGAAGATATATTTGTGGAAATAGGTATAGTATGATCGGTTGGTGAAAAAAAATGAGAGTTGATATCTGAATGTAGTGATAAGGTGGTTGTCTCAATTAAAGGAGGGGAAAGTGTATCAGGCATGGGTTGATTGGACAAGGGCGAAGCAAGTATAGGAGAGGGCAGGGTAGAGGTAATGTTTATGTGAGAATCTAATCTTATAGAAGAAAAATTAGAATTGCTATTAACAGGAATAGTTTGAATTGGAGTATGAATTGGTAGAAAATGAGTACCTTCTTCCATAGAATGACTGCTAACAGTTGTATCCTTAGCCGAAAAATATGTCTCATTAAAGATTACATGTCTGGAGATATAGACACGACCACTGGAAGGGTCAAAACATCGATAGTTCCGGCCATTCCCTGTGTAGCCTAAAAAAATGCACTGCTTACTTTTAAAATGCAATTTATGAGGATTGTATGGTTTTAAAAAAGGAAAGCAAGCACAACCAAAGATTTTCAAATCTGTATAATTGGGAGAGTGTCCAAACAACTTTAGGTAAGGTAAAGAATTCTGTAAAACTTTGGTTGGTATGCGATTTATCAAAAAAATTGCTGTCAAGAAGGCGTCTACCCAATATTTTGAATTGAGCCCCGATTCAGCAAGTAGAGTTAGTCCTGTTTCTTGAACGTGATGATGTTTTCGTTCTGCAATACCGTTTTGTTGTGATGAATATGGACAAGTTAACCTGTGAAGTATCCCATTTGTTGACAGATATGTTTGAAATTGATTTGAGAGAAATTCACAGCCATTGTCTGTTTGTAATTGCTTTATAGTACACGAAAATAAATTCTCCACAGGGGTTTTGAATTTTATAAAGGTAGCAAAAACATCAGACTTATATCTTAAAGGATATAACCAAGTAAACCGTGAAAAGTCATCAACAAATAGAACATAATATCGACATCCACTAACAGAAGAAATAGGTGAAACGTAAACATCAGAATGTATTAAATTTAAAGGAGACAAAGATTGTCTGTTGGAATTTGCAAGTGGTAGTTGTTTGCTTTTCCCCAAGGGACAAAAAGAACAAAAGCTACTTGTTTTATTGGACTCTAAGACAGGAAGCTTGAACTGACGAATTAAAGACTGTAAAATAGGTAAAGCGGGGTGTCCAAGGCGTGAATGCCATTGATCTAAAGAGGTCTTTAGTCCTACAGTGGCCGTTAGACACCTAATCTTATTCTGAGACTTCTTGTGGAGAGCTAGAGGATACATTCCATTTTCAGCCATTCCTTGGAGAAGGATTCTGCCTGTTTTGTTCTCTTTTACACAGAAATTAGAAGCTGTTAGTTGAAAATAGCAATCATTATCTTTGCAGAATTTATTTATAGAAACTAAGTTAGTAGAGGCAGAAGGACAATGAAGAATATCATTTAAAGCAAACTTGGAATTTCCAATAGAAATGAATGTAGAACCAGTGTGTTGTATTGCCAAACCTGAACCGTTGCCAACCTTGACTTCTTCGGTTCCGTCATAGGGCTGCTGATGGATTAAATTTTTAGCATCTGAAGTGACATGGGCATTTGCACCACTGTCTGCATACCAAAGATCCTGTTCATACGTAGCATTGCGTTCGGTAACCATTGCAGTAAGTTCTGTTGGTGGATGACGCCCCTGATAGGAATAATCATATCTATGGAAACAATCAAGGGCTTGATCAAATTCCTTCTTATAGATTTGACAAACTTCACTTTTGATTTCAGGCTGATTAGAAGCAGGCAAACAAGCTAAAGGGGACCTCAAACTAGATTGACCTACAGTCGAACGAGACTGAGTTGTAGAAGAAGAACCACCTGCAGAAGGTCGAGATAAGGCTGGAAGAGACTTTGGTTTACATGGATGCAAACTGGACTTCGTTCGAGATGCAGTCATTGCAAAATGAGGCTCGGCATTGGTATAAGAAGCTTGCTGATTTTCGAGCATTGATTCATAGCTCAGAAGCCCAGCTTGAAAATCATCAAAGGGGAAATCCTTTTCCCGTGAAGCAAAATTGAAGGATGTAACAAAAGGGTTATATGTAGAATTTAAGCCACTAATAATTGTGAGATCAAATCCTGATCATCTACAGCCTTACTAGACGCAGCCAGTTGATCAACCAAACTCTTGGCCGTTTCGAGATACTCTGTGCAGGAATTATTTCCCTGACTGAGAGACTGAAGTTGACGCTTGATGTGAGCTATTCTGGATCTTGACTGAGAGGAAAAACGATTGGAAAGTGATGTCCATACCTGATGAGAAGTATTGATACCATACAGTGTGGACATAACCTTCTCAGACACAGAGGAAAGGAGACAACCGAGCAGATGTTGATCTCTCTTATGCCATACGAGATAGGCTGGATTAGGCGAACCATCTGTAGTTGTTTTAGTGGGTGCAGTACTAGAACCATCAACAAAACCCACATAATTAAAGTTGCGAAGGATAGGAAGAACTCAAGAGCTCCAATTCAGATAATTTGGACCCTCAAGTTTAACGGAAAAATAATGGGCAATATTAGGGAGAGTCTGTGAAAGTTGTTGATCTACCATTGTGGAAGCAATATTAGGGAGAGTCTGTGGAAGCTGTTGATCTGCCATTGTGAAATAAAAAGGAAAGTGTGCGGAAGCGTGTACCAAGAAAAGGCTGATACGATGAAATGAGTTAAGAAGCTGGAGGAAAGTTTGGCTTGGCAAGATACCTTAGCCATATATTGCATATCATATTTATAACATTTACACGTAACTGATTATACGGAAAATAAGGAACTAACATAAAGAAAATAACCTAAAAGACTCCTGGAAGTATAAACCTATTATGCAGGAGATAAAACAGCAACATGACTATTTGAAATGAAAGATAAAGATAAAATCCTACTTATACTCTAACAATAACTAGATTTCTAATTCCACTGTTATTGAATTGAGGATCAATATTTTTAATGTATTTAATAATCTCTCTCAAATAAAATTAACTCAATCTACTCTCTATGAAGAATATGAGTATGTAAAACGTATTCAAAACTAGAATATTCAGTCAAATAATAAGGTTGACCTTTTAAGATGAAACATCAAATCTTAACATGGTATCAGAGCCTATTAAGCTCTAACGAGCAATTCGATCCAATTAAAACTTCAAAAATAAGCATACGAATTTCAAGATTAGTCTGCTCAAACGAGCCACCATCTTACGAAAACATATTAAGGGATATAATCTCACAT
>CAIGRM010122004.1:0-13317 GCA_903798335.1 Fraxinus albicans
AAAGATTATAGATTATGCTAATCTTCTAGATCAAAGGATAGATTTGTTGGATAGAATAAAAAATATAAGAATATAATATGTCAATCATCAAAACTATTCATAAAGAAGGGATATATTTTGTAATAAATAAAACATATATCATTAAGGGTAAAATAGACAATTTTATAAAAGACTTGAAAGGTTTGGTTAACAAGGCCAATTTGACAAATGCCCCTTATTTTTATATAGGGTTTGTCCTATGTGAGAACATAACACATGGCTTCCTTGGCTTTTCTTGAGAGAAATTGGACGTGCCTTCCGTGGGATTTTCCTCTGCTTGCTACCCTGTTCACTGCCCTTGTTTGGCTGCCTTTGTGTACAGCGTTTTGGCCGGTTCTTGGGTTATTCCTCTGTGGTCTTTGAGTGGGTGATCTTTGTCTAATTTGTGTGGTGTTGCTATGTGATTTTGGGCCATTGATCTAAGCCCCAATACATCCACTTTTGGTGCCAATTGATTGGAGTTTTGATAGGGAAGTATTGTTATTTCATTTACTAAATTAAATTCTCATTGTCAATTGATTATAGAACTAACTTTGTGTTGGTTATTTGGTTGATAGGTTGTGAAACTTGGTAGCTTTTTCATGTTTTTCCTGCAAGTCATTTGTCACGGCTATTGTAAGTGGAGTTTTTGAGTAAAACTTTTACTGTTGCAATTTTTCCGAAAATAGTTGTTACCATGAAGCTTATGATTGTTTGGTTGGTCGCAAAAAAGGAGCTCCAGACATTAAATCAATGGTTTTTCAAGAAAAGTGATTTTGATTTATTAATTGTAGACATTGCATAATTATTTGACAGAGTATTATATTTTTATTATATAAAATCTATAAAAGATAATATTTTAATTAAGTTGAAATTGCACAATTTTTAAGTATAAATGGTGTTATTTAAAATTTATTTATTTAAAGGATACAATTTATACATTTATGTTAAAATGACACATTAATATATGTAAAATCATGAACATCTGAAATACTACAGTTTCTTTAATCATCTTAAATTTTATGTAAAGAATATAGTATCGTGCATTACAAAAAGAAAAATAATGATATATAAAAACCAAGAAAAACTTCTTGTATTAACTATTCAAAAAGAATCTTTAAATTATATACAAATTGATGTGTAGAAAAATTAGATATATTTTGGTATTTTTACTATAGATTAATAAAAAAATTAATGCTTGGGCTCCCAAAAAGACATCGTTAGCTTATTTTGCAAGTGGAGAATCATGACAAATAATAAAGTAGATCATAAGTCTAAGAATCATACTGAGAGGAGGGACTAAGTACCTAATACTAATTTTTATGCTAAATCTAGCTTCAACCTAAATTAATGTTGTAACTAGTTAACAAATCAAAATTTTTCATTCTAAACTAAATTAGCCTAAGCTTGAAGATTTTTGGAATTTGTTTGGAATTAATTAGTTAGAAATTTCGATTTCATTTTCCTGGTTCACCATATCTCCCCTTGATTTTAATCACCAATTTTTATAACAATTAATTATGTTTACTCAGTAGAATTCTTCTAACGTATTCAATTTACCTCTCTCAAGCTTAAATTAATTCTACTTAACTAAGTCAATTCTATATCTTTATGTGAATCGGGATAAACATTAATTAAATGCCTTAAAACTCTAAGAATACGTGTATCGATCGCACTAACTAGAAAATACATGCTAACACTAAACCCTTGTTTGATACTGCAAAAAAAATTGATTAAAATCTAATTCAAAATCAATAATTAATTTTAACTATACATTTTATAGGACTTACAACTTTTCAACCACACAATCCATCAACTTTTATTGAAATCTACTAAAAATTTGATTTTAATCTTTACAAAACAAAGGCCTATCAACATATAATTTATGGTCTAAACAAATAATCTATATTTTAGTGTAATTATCGCTCACAAATATATGAATTAGTGGCCAATTAATATGAAGAAATAAAAATAGAAGTAAAAAAAATTCACAACATCTGTTTGAGGTTTAAATTTTTTAATTAAATATTAAGTTTCAAAACTAGGTTATCATTTATCCTAACTAATTAGTTAATTACACATCATGGGAGAAGAAAAGAAAAATACAAGAAGGCATTAAAGTATATCATGGAGGTTTTAAGGAAAACGGGGAAATAGATGAAGATCTTGTGCCAAGATTCTGCGTTCTTCTTGTAAAAACCTTGAAACCTAAGTTTCCTAATTGATTTCATGATTCATTCCTTCTTTTGGGTTCTCTTTTCTTGTGATTGTTATGACTTTTTGTTCCAGGAGACCTCTTTGGCTTGTATAATATTTTTATAATAAATCGCCAAGTCTCGGTTTGAATATATGTGTATAATGAACGAGCCTCCCTCAATTTTTGGACTAAGACATATTTATAGAACAAGATTTAGGTAAAAACTTTGCTCAATCCACAAAGAGTATGAAAAGAAAAAATGATCAATTGTCTTTTCCAGTTGGACTCTTTTTCTCATGTAACTTTAGTCCTTCGTTATCTAATATTTACAATTAAGTCATTTTCATCCCAAAATTTTTAATAATTGATTCGATGACAATTTAATCCCCTAACTTTCCCAATTTTGAATTTAACTCTCGAAACATGTAATTTTATCGAATGCTCCACTAATACTTCGAACTGATCTTTTGCAATTCAGTTAATCTTCAATTGATTCAAAAAAAAAAAACTCCAGTTAAGATAAAAATAGCCCTTTTCACAATAATTGTATACGAATTGAATTTTTTTTTCCTACAATTAACATAATTTAAAAAATTAAGTAGTTAATCCCTCCCCGAATAAGTGCATAAAAGTTAATAATCAAATTAAACAATTTTAGCTAGTAATCTCCATCAAGTAAAACTAACCCTGTACATATACCTAAATTCACTTTATTCTTATGTAATTCATACGCATATAAACGCACCAAATTGTATTAATTCAATTATAAGTGCACAAGGAATAAAAGAATCTCCCTATCCCTTACCAAAATCTATTTGTCCTTCCTCTCTCAGTATTTTCCCTAAACCAAATAATTGATGACCAAACAACTAAATATCATCACCACACAATAAGCAATTAATATATAGTCAAAGTTGCCAAAATAATTTGAATTAAATAATATTAAACCAAAGCTAAATCTTTCATCCTAATGACAAACTATTTAATCACTCACAATTATGGAATCAAGCAATAAAAAGATTAAAAATAATCAAATTCAATACAATGAATAAGAAAAGAATCCAAACTATTGTTGATCTTCGCTACACGAATCCTAACAATGGATCTTCAAAATCATAATGGATGAACGTAAATCTTCTGACCAATTAATGCAATTCAACCTTCCAATCCAATTTGGATTCAAAAATCTTGATTGTTAGTGTGTATTTTGCCTATTTATCTCTAAACTCTCCTCCTTTGATGAATAAAAGAATATTATTTATAGACCTCAAATTAGGTCTAAAGTATTGCCATAAATTGATAGAACTAGAAGGTTGAATCAGATTGGGAGATCTGGATTTTTGCTACCTCGACGAACTGTGCAATCGCACAGTTAAAATTGGTGCCATCTACATAGAATTAATTTGGCTTCCGCTAAAAATTTTCCAGCATTTGCGGTGCGTCCTCAAGTGACTGCTGTGATTGCAACGGTCACAAAATATTCAGTTTGTGCGATTTAGTCCTTGAATTAATATTTTGTTAATCTTAATTCATCTAATATTGCAATATAAGTCCTTACTCTTAAAAATTGATATCTTGGTCCATGAATTTTAGGTTTCGTCCCACTTCCACCCTTTTTTACCAAATCCAATTCCTTTTCGTCCTTTCTCGTCTAATAACACGTTTCTCCTAAAATAATCAATAAACACATAAAATTAAGCATTTTCCAATATTCACTTTTGATGGGCCACATAAGTTTATAAATCACACTTATTAAACTTTCCCAAACTTGAACCTATGCTTGTTCTCGAATGAAGTATGACGAAACTTAACTAGACTCCAAAGAAATATACTCAACTTGATATATGCTTTCAGTAGTTACTCAATCTCTCATTCTTATTCTCGCGTGTAGATTATCATTGGAAACTAGACAATTGGACAATTGTGATGTGAAAAGATTGTGGTAGATCAAGATTTAGAAATGAGTGGAGAGATAGTGATTGATCGTGTTCAAGATTCTCAAGGGAGTTTGAAGAATTTTCTAAGGGTAATATTCTAATCATGATTTTTATCTTAATACAATGACGATATGTATGTGTGACAGTCACTTTTGTTGGTTACATTATATTATCCTTAATGTAGTCTGTAGTTTTGTGCAACTGTGATCTATAATGTTATTTAGTTGTGACTTATGCATTTAAATGTATGTGAGCTATAAATATGTGCAATTGTGATTGATATGTATGTGTGACTGTAACCTTGTATGCTTGTGACGCAGCATGTGTATAATACATTAAAGCTATGGATTTATGTTTTAGACTACCATCTACGAAAGACTATTAATCAATAACATTAATAAAATTTCACCAGGAAGACAAAATTGAGAACTGTTGGGTTTTGTGGCCCGAATTCATCTAGGGTTGCGTGGATTGTTGTGTTGGACCTTGAAGACATCTAAATCGGATCCATGGAGGAAAAGGGGATTGATGGCACTAGCCTACACTAGCTGGACGTTCAATTTATTTATTTATTATTATTTTATTTTATTTTGTTATTTCATGAATTTATTAATCTATTTTGTCTTTTTATTTGTTTATTTATTAAATCTCAGATAGCAACTTCAAATTCCTGGAATATCCATTCATCAACAAATATTGACCTTTACATCCCTTCATCAACGTCGCAATGGTCTCTCTTTCCATTGGCCTAAGGATTGGAATTTCAATATTAAAACCACAAACTATTTCAAAATCACAATACCAAAATTAATTTCTACTTATCCAATGCAAAACCAACTTGTGTGCGTGAAAATTCCTGTCACGCATCATAAATTCATAAAGTAATTCAAATCCTGACCCTCAGTGGTCTAATTTATCATTTCTTCATTCGTATGATGCACACCCCCAAAATTATTCTTTTTTAACTCTTTTTCAAGGTGTAATCTAATGTTGAATTCATTTACTAATTCTCAACCTATCTAATTTGGTTAAATTTTACTAATTGCAGCTCAACACATCAACAAATGGATCCTGATTTTTTATTACCCCAACATCAAGAATGAATTAAGCTAATAATCTCTTGTTAAATGTTTAATTCTCTCAAATAATTGTTTGGGGCACGTGTGTTTATGTGTGTGTGTGTGTGTGTGTGTGTGGATATCTCTCCATTAAGTTTTCTAATTGACCCTTGTAGCGAGCTTCTGGCTGATAACTTCCAAAACATATAATTATAGGGCATCAAGTTTTAGGCACTCTAACAGGCTGATTATTCGAATTATAAAAGATACAAAGAGGCGTTTCACAATGAGCCATATTTTTTTTTCTATGCAATGACTAGTTTAATGCCCCTTATTAAATACCCAATCTCAAAAACTGACCCCTAACTCAAGATTTTTATTTAATTTTCATCTTGTAAGCTTTAGACAATCCATAAAAAAATTAACACACATAGAATCCACAATTGTCTTTATGTTTCTATACAACAGCTCAACCATCCCAAACTGTCATATATTTTGTTTAAGAATGTATAATTTAGTGATTGTTTGGATTTAGCATCTACAGTCAACTTTTTTGTTCTTTAACCTATTCAAATTTTGAATCATATTAATCCCTCATTATGCAATACATATATATTATGCGCAAAAAATTCAAGTTTCACATGAATAAGCATAATTCAACCCTAACTTGCAATTTCTTCACAATTTATATTCTAACGCGTTGTTACAAACATATGCATCATAGTAGACAAATTTATCTAACACACACAAGCACATTTGTTTTGCATGTGAACAAGCACACAAAATAGTAAAAATAGATAAAACTGTACAAGCAACATATAAAAATTAAGTGCTAAGAAGGGAACTAAGTATTCCCCTCATATAATTGTATAGGTGGTGGATGGACTGGCATGAAAGTGCTCGATTACTTGCTATGTCTTTTTCCTTGGTCTACTTTGTTCATGTGTCATGTTCCTTCAATATAATTAAAAATCAATCATATATGAAACAATTCATAATAAGCTCAAACACAGCCTAAAGGCAAACATGGATATGAAGATACCTTGTACTACTAAAAGGAATAAAAATTAATGAACTACTAAAAGTATGAAATTTACTAATCTTATATCTAGAAAAAATAAAAAAAAAGGAAGAAAATTGTGTTGCCTCCCAATAAGTGCTTCAATCTACATCATGAAATTCTAAAAAAAAAAGCTTTGATGCCTTGCTTTTTTTTTTTTTTTTTTGTACTTTGCTCTACTTTTCAATGATTCTCCAAATCTTAACATTGCCTCATTCAATGTGATATAAATTGTATATTTCATCCGATTCAAAATCAACTATGTAGATTCCTTCATCATATTTTGGCTTAATTACGAATTCAAATTTATTCATCTTCATTAATTGCCACTTCTTCGCTTGCTTCCTTTGTAATTAATTTGTTAACATATTTATATTCTTTTTCAATAATTGATATCTCTTTGAGTTGAATGGTATGTTCGAAGTCTAAATCCACGGACAATGATAATTGTTTCATTTTAACCTTTTCAAGTGGATTATATCCCCACCTGTCAAATTTACTCAATATAATGAATCTCCCAGGTACATTCTGGTTTCATCCACTTTTGCAAGTTTATTATAATATTTTGTAAGTACCTTTTCGTTCAACAAGAGAGGACTAAATCCTACAAGTATGGTGTCCTCATCCCAAACTGCGGGGTACGTAATATTCCACAGGCATAACCTTCATCAGATTTGTTAATTGCTTCTTTTCAACATATTAGATATTGTTTAAATTGTTGAAGCTTGTACATATAGGGATTAGTGCATGTATACAAGCAGTGCCTTGTATAATGAAACCAATAACACATCTCAGAATATATATCTTATACAAGCTTATCCACATCATCCATATCAAGATTAATTTATTGTTAAAAGAAAATTTACTTCATTGCCATTATCAGAATCCTGCATATAATACATAATGGTACATGAAAGAATATCAAACACAAGAGAGATCAGGGTGAGTAGCCAAAATTAACAAAATTAGAATAAAAAGAAAAATTAAATCCTATATAAACTAATAAACTTATATTAAATACTTTATTTCTCGACAACGACGCCAAAAACTTGTTCATACGAAACCCACAAGCGTATGAGATCGTTAAAAAGTAATAAATGAGATGAGAAGAGTTATCATCTCACAAGGAATAAATTTCCATTCAAGTTTATTAGTTTTGTATTGAATTCGAATTATGTAACATAAAAAGATGTTTGTGTGATTATTCTAAATTAAATCTAAGAAATATGAAAAAGTGTCATTTTTGTATCAATTTATGGATGATTGTATTGAATTTAGAGTCCACCTATTACTATCTATTTCAATTCTCAATTATTTAATCTAGTTATGTTCATGCATTATTGACAATCGATAAAGTTAAGGCATATAACGTTCTTTTTTAAGATAAATTAAGTATATTCTAATCACGACCCAAGTCTATTCTTAGTACAAACTTGAATGATTAGAATGCATTAAATTTTAGATTATCTATATGATTACATACATGATATTGTTATTCCCAACATCTATTTCCCATATGTTACTCATATTCAACATCAATAAAATTCTCTAACACACCCTCATCGTATTCATAGTCATCCATGGGTATATCTGTATCTCTAACTAGTTCATGAACATGTTCCTCTGTTCAGTCATATCCTCACCAATCCGAGCCTCAATAGTATATCTAGGCATCGAGTGAATTAGTCTGAATATTTCAATACCCGAAACCATCCATTATACTTTGAGTGTTTCACAAATGGATCATATGAGTCCACGTATAATTAGAACCAAATCCGAACCAAAACTATTGCATCTGATTTCATGTCTGATGCTACCCATAATATTTTAAAAATTGACAATAAAAATTATCTTCCCAATATCTAACAGAAATAGAAGAAATAAAATACCAAATACATATTTCAACACTTTTTTAATCCATTAAAAATATGTCGCCAAAATAGCTTCCAATATCTAACATAATAGCATGTAATTCCAATTTTGGTTCTACATATGTAGTTTCATGAAAAGCTCGTTAGGCGAGCAGCACGTTAAGTGCGGTCAAGAGTCATCTTAAATGAAAGTGATATCATTCGATTATCCAAATGTATGAATCTGATTGATTAGGGTACTAACTACCTTGCCTAGCACTAGCTGAGACTTACAAACCTCTACTTGTTGGGTTGAGGTCATTGGGTCAGGGTGAATAAATTTTAAAATAAAAACTTAGGAAAAAGGACAAAATATATGCGGTCAGTTTTAGATTTTTGGTTTCAGCTCCTAATTTATTTATTTATATTCAATTCTGGTTCGAAATGTTTGATTTCGGTTAAAATGTCCACCCATACTCAATAGGTGCCTCTGTTTCCACCCAAACTTGTTCTTCAGTTTCCTCAGCAGGTACATCTGTACCTTTATCAACTGTTTGTTTAATTTCTCCAGTAGATCCCTCTACCTCGACTTATTTTTAGTTTCCTCGTTAGGTCTCTTTGATTCAACCTTAATAGGTACATCTTTTTCCTCAACAGGTCCCTCTGTTTCAACCTCAACATTAACTTTGGTTTAGCCTCAACAATATTTTGATATGATGCCTCTGTTTTTTGTTCTCCGAAGTTTTGCCCCTCAATTTGTGGTTGTAGTCGCCCAGACACTGATTCTCAACATCTGTTTCATTTTTCCCGAAATTCTGGTCCTCAACATCCCCCTTATCCATTATTATATTCTACTCATCAACATGTTTCTCCCCCAAGTTCTCCTCTTCAACCTATGTGTTACTGCTCCCCGAATCTGCTCTTCTACCTCTGTTTGGTGTTCTCCATAATCTGCTCCACAACCTTTGTCTGTCCAAAATTCTCTTCTACTTCCATTTCATTATGTTAGATTTTTGATGTAATTGTCAAGTCTGTGAACAAAAGGGACTAGATTTATTGTGTTGTAAAAGTCAAGGAGTAAGTTGCAAATGTTATAAATTGAGTTGTATTAGGTCTAGGGTTCGAGATTAGAAAGAAGGAAAAATGGTGTCGTAATTTTGCTAGACTGTCGCTATGACTTGGCTCAAGAGGCAGAAACAGAAACATTGTCGCTAGCCTATCGCCAGGACTTCGCTCAAGCGACACACCGTCGCTTGCCTATCACCCAGCTTTTGCTCAAGTGACATAGTTATCCGGAGAATCTTAGTTCGCATTTTTAGGGCTTTTTATTCAGCCCATTCATTCTTTAACCTACAGTATAAATACCAGCACGCCTCTGAACAACTTTTTGAAGGATTGAACATTGAGAAAACACATACTCCTCTTCATCAAATAAGCTTTCAACCTTCATGCTGTAATTTGTCAAATCCATAATCCAAATAACAAATTGCTACTTCCTACACATCTGTCAAAGTGCTGAAGATCAAGAAAAGGTAACTAGAGTTCCAGTTGTTGAAAAACACAGAGTTCTTTGTTGATCCAAATGAGATAGACAAATTCATAAAGAAGGAAGTTGGTGCAGGAGCACGCAATCCAGAAGGGCTTTGAAAACTGCAACTAGGAGTTGGTGTAGAAGCACGCAATCCAGGAGAGTTGTGGGAATTGCAGTCAGGAGGTCAGAAAATACTAGTGGTAGTCGTGTCTGGTGAACTGTAAGTTCAAAATTCGTTTATAGTGGTTTTCTGACTGGAAAAGTACCCGAATTTTTTACCCAGTTTGGGTTTCTCCGTGACCATTCCTGATGTTTATTTATTGCTTTCATATAATTGCGGTATTTTAACATAGGAAAATTGGACTATTTGAATAACTATCTAGAGATAATTAATAGTGACTTATTGCTAATTAATTTTAATTCTACATAACAATCTATTTACCTCCTCTCTAGGTGTAGTTTGGGTCAAATATCGTAATTTCAATTGGTATCAGAGTCACATTTTAATTTTTGACCTTTAAATTAATCTAGATGAGTTAGTCTCTATCCGTGCATCCCTTTTTTTTACGGAAGTAACTATGCTTACTGAAAAGTTTGAATGAAAGCATTCCTTAAAGCATCGGATTAGTATACAAAACGGCTGGATTGCACCTTCATCCACCGTTGCTAGTATTGTTACACCTACTGATATTTCTCTTTGGACTAAAGACCAAGTTGCTGATTGCAACTGGAAGAGTAAATGGGTTCATGTTTTATTTATGGATGTGTCTGCAGAGGAGTTTAAGAGAGTGTCGATGTATGAAACTGTTAAAGAGGTTTGGAATATCTTAGAGACCACACACAAGGGTACCAAAACTGTGAAGAACTCCAAACTCCAAATGTTAACCTTTAGGTTTGAAGAAATTAGAATGAAGGACGATGAATCGTTCGATGAATTCTATGCGAAGNAACCTAGGTGAGAAGATCCCCGAGTGTAAGATAGTTCAAAAAGTCCTTAGATCCCTACTTGAAAGATAGGCTTGAGAAAAATGTATGCGGATCGAGTCCTTCCTAATTCAAAATATGTGTGTAATAGTGTCAAGATTGATGTGACGAAACTGTGGCATCAATGCCTTGGTCACATGAATTATAAGAGTTTGTCTAAACTTGCTAAGAATGAACTTGTTAATGGTTTACCTAAACTTGAAATTAATGATTCCACTTTGTGTGGACCGTGTCAACGAGGTAAACAGATTAGAGTTAAATCATAAACAAACTTCTAAAATTTTAACAAATAGGCCGCTAGAGTTACTCCATGTGGACTTAATTGGACCATCTAGGACAGAGAGTCTTGGTGGTAAGCAATATATTTTGGTTGTGGTTGATGATTTCTCTCGATACACATGAATTCATAACTACGGTATTTCAATATAGGAAAATTGGACTGTTTGATTAACCATGTAGAGATAATTAATAGTGACTTGTTGGTAATTAATTATTAAGTTTTAATTCCGCATAATCACCTATTCACCCCCCACTAGGTGTAGTTTGGGTCGAACCTCATAATTTCACATTATTTACACTCTCAGCTTTGTCAATAATTTATATATCATCACCTTCTATTGTTTTATCATAAACCTCCTTAGCATAGCATGCTTTTTTCTATATTTAATTTTGATGATTTTTCTAAAGCTCCGTTTCAATTGTCTCCAAATTCTCCAAATGCTCATCGATTTCAAGATCAATAACAGATATTACAAGGTAATGTATCATCTTATGGCAATTCCTAAACTTCTACTATAGGTAAATAATACAAATCAACAATCCATTTTTCACCAAGTAACTTAACTAAATTCATAGAATCTGCATTAGTTACTAGCCAAAAAGATGTCTCACTCAATCTCTTCTTTTCAATTTTACAAAGATAGCTCATTTGTTAAAAACGTCCCAACATCTTCATAGCATTGTTCGGTAGAAATCTATTAAAAAAATCAAAGTTCACGTAGTCTGGATAGCTTTTCTTACTACATACACAAAAGTTTGCATCTTTTCAAATAAGATTCCATCATGGTATAGCCATATAGTAAAATATTTGAAATTCTTCCCTAAAAAAAGGTGATGCAACTACAATAAGAATGCATAGAATTCCAAGAAAAATTAGTAATATTAACACTAGTACATCATATGAATGTCAAACATCTTATGGAAAACTTATCTAAACATTAGTTCATGTTCAGCGATCAATAGAAAAGAAAATTTCGATTGTAGAATGTAACTACAAGAAACTAAATGATCAAAATACATGATGTGCACATTAAAATTCAACATTTTATACACCTTTGTTCAATGAAGTGAATAAAACACAACTTTTAAATTACAAAAAACTCACCATAGTTAGGTTCAAAAAGGGGGCATCTAAGATGACAAGTATGATAGCCATAAAAAAACTAACCAAGATGGGGGGATGAATTCGTTTTTAAGACTTTTTCGAAGAATTAATCAAAATTCAAGCAAGTAAGACTGAATAGATTAATTCAAATAATAACAAACAGAAAAACAATAAGTAAAATAGAGAGATGATGCAAACGATAAAATTGTGGAGGTTCAATCTAAAGCAATGATCTACGTCCTCCGTTATCAAGCTCTTTAGTATGAGCAAGGCCTTTTTCACTATATTGATTTACTTAAATCCAACCACTTACAACGCGTCTGATCACTTACAAACAAAGAAGCAACAATCCTTATACAACGTTGAGCTTTACGGGACCTCAACACGGACATCAATATGACCCAGACGGTGACTTACAACAAGGAGCACCGATCATTATACAATGTTGATCTTTAAAGGGACTTCAATACGACCCACACTTTTTAAAGTGATTTTACAATGGAATAACTCTCTTGATAAATAACAAAAATAAGTTAAATGCTAAGAGAGGGTCAAGTGTTAGATGAAAAACTTTGATGAATATGATAATCAAAAATTAGATTCAATCAATGAAAGAGTTTCAATGAGAAGATGAAGAAGAAATAAATGCAATGTATGTTCAAAAACATTTTCAAGATATCTCTTTTAATGAATAATTCTAATAAATTAAGTACTAAGAGAGAAATTAGAAACTTTGACGGATATGATGATTTTACAAATTTGATTCAATCAATCAAAATTTTCATTATGAAGAAGTAGAGAAGTCTATGCAGTGTAAGTGCAAAGATCTTTTTCAAAAATATATCTCTCTTTTAAGATTGGTGTAAATAAGTTAAGCACAAAGAGAAATGAAAAACTTTGATGAAAGAAATTATTCAAAAAGTTTTGGTTAAGAAGACATAAATGAAATGAATTAAAAATGTAAGCTAAAAGAAGATTTTCCACAAATATATTTCACAAGAAAGCTCTCTTCTAATTATTTTATGAATGCAAAGTGAAGTGGTATCTATAACAATCAAAACGCCAAAATTTCTGACCAACTGGACTACCCAACTAGCCATTGTGCGTCAAAAATCAGAACTATTAAAAATGACATTTGACGAACCGGACGTCCCCGTTGACTTTGACCTTTTTCTTTTTTTGAAAAATGTGGGCTTTTAAAGGAGTAAGTAATATTGTAAAAAGTTTAAATATCGAGTTGAAATTCTTACCCTTTGAAAAATAATTTATTTTTTATGCAAGTATTTTTATGAAATAAT
>CAIGRM010122009.1:0-25332 GCA_903798335.1 Fraxinus albicans
ATGATCAACCATAGGTCAACACTCCGTCCCTCCCTACTACACGTCAATGTGACAAATCTCAAAACATCGTCATCATCCCTTCCTGAACTCCTCTTCCTAATTAGAAAACCTACGGCATAAGCATATTTTGTATAAAAATCATACACCTCTTTTTCATCCTTAAACTGCATACCAACTTGAGGCACGGTAATTTCATTTCCTCCTATTGTTTCATCTTCCATGACATTCACATTGTCACCCACATTCTCATTCTCGGAATCGACATTCAAAACAATTTCCATATTTGCCGGATCCTGCAAAACAAAGACACTCACCCATTATTAAGGTGTTCAAAATCATCAGGAACACATAACAAAATCATAACAAAATAGGTCACAATTTGTTTTGCTATTACTGGTTAATGACAAGTATTCAATTGTGAACAAATTGTGACCTATCAGGAAAAGTCGATGCAGATCATAAATCACTAATAGCAAAACAAAAGTCGATTACTTCATCCCAGTATTCAGCTCTACCAATCCGAAGCCAGTGAATCATAAATCAGTAACTGCAACCAGTAAATTTAAGGTTATGTGTTCTATGCTCAGCTAAGATAACCTTCCACAGCTCTTCCAATTTACAGTAAGAATGTGTTCTTTGGAAGGTTATCTTAGGGGTAAATTTACGGGCTCAAAATAATACCACCACATTCCATTTCACAATTAAGTCACAACAATTATGTCTAGTTCAGGAACTAAAATCACATTCTTATCATAGCCTCAAACTTCCTTGACTGCAACCTTGACTGCAAGCTACCGAAGGAGACTGAGAACGATCGCCTTTGCAACTCATTGAAACGGCTTCTTGTTGAAACTGCGGCTACTAAATCAGAACACGAGAAGTAAATGCATGAAATGTGAATAAGTAGAAGCCGGTGAACACTACTTAAAGACCAATTTCTGGAACTTAATGTTTTCAATTTCTGGCGCCGTTTTGGAGCTCCTTGCTCGGAGAAGATGCAGATCGATTTGGGGGAAATGGGTCTTGGAGGATTCAGATCGATGTAGGGGAAATAGATCTTGGACGACGAAGATCAATCTTCATTTAAGATCTGAGAATCTCCATGAATTCGATGAGGAGAGGAAAACGGGGAGAGAGACGGGAAACGGGGAGAGAGAAGTGGGTAGGCTGGATTGAAGAATGCTCTGTTTCCTCCCTTTCCCTTTTTGTTTTGGCGCCTTAGATTTCATCTTTCTTTAAATCCTAGCCGTCTACTCGCAATTCATCTCAACCATACACGTGACTTTTAAACAAACTTTGTCAACCCACTTGGTACAAACAGCATTATTGTACTTAGTAGGTAAAGGCGCTCCTCCCTAAGCAGCGCTTGGCAACGATTTTGAAGGAGCTCCCTTCGGACAGGTTGTTCGTTTTATCATTTTAAATGTACCGATATCGTCAATTTTGTGTTTCAAATTATACAATGAATTTTCCACGGTTTTGCCTTGACGCTTGGCTTGCGATCTTTGGCAAATCGCGTTGGTACATTTGCTGAAACTTTAAGGCGAATAGTGGTGGCCCTAAAGCAGCTGATTGGTATCTCTCGATTTTTATGGACCTTTAGACGTGGTCCCCTTTGGTAAATTGGCTTATTCCAATTAAATTTCTAATGACGTGTGGTTGCCGTGTGAGGTAACCATTGCTTGTGCTAGAAATTAGGAATTACTTGTTCTTGCGTGATTGAAGTATTTATTTTGATAAAATTATTTTTTATCTTTGTGATATAATGTGTGTGAAATTGCTTGGTTGGCATATCTCTTTGTTGTACCGTTAATTTCTTTAGAATACCTAGACCTTACCCATTCTTTAGAATTCCCTTGATATTGAGATCGTGAATCTCACAAAACTCTATGAATCTAGAACAGTGTATATTGTTTCGACTCTATGACTACTTTATGTAGCTTAATTGTGATTCCGTGCATTTTGTTTATTGATTCGCAAAAATGACAACTTACTATTTTGATTTGAAATTTTTTAATGTAAAATGTAATTTTTCAATCTGATAACAAAAAATGAGAGATATTTTAGTTCAACAAAATGTTTCAAATGCCGTTGATGGCAATTTTACTGTTGATTTTTTCAAAAGAACAAAAAGAAGCTGATGAGCTTGCTTACACTTCAATCATTTTACACTTGTCCGATGTTGTTTTGAGAAAAGTGGGTAAACTGAAAATCATTAATGAACTTTGGAAAAAATTGGAGGACTTCTATTTTCTCAAATCTACTCCAAACAAGCTTTACTTGAGCGTTTTTCAGTTTTAAAATGGATCCATGAAATTTAGACATGTTTAACAAATTTGTTCAAGATATTGTTAACTATGAAGAGACGGTGTCTGAAACCTACAAAACTATAATTTTGCTTAATTCCATGGCATTTAAGAAAGTTAAAATGCGATCAAGTATGTTAGGGACACTTTGACGTCTGAAATTGTCATTGACTCACTTAAAAGTAAGGAGATGAAGATTAAAACTGAAGAACATAATAAGAAAGGCGGTGAGATTCACATGGTGAGGGATAGAACTCATTTTAAGTAAAATAGTCATAATAGATTCCAAAGTGATAGTGGGTCAAGTAGTAATAAAGGTAAAAAGAAGGACAAAGGTAGGTCTAGGTAGAAATCTAAGACCAAGGTTAAGAAATGCTATGGTTGTGGGAACACGAGGCATTTTATAAAGGATTGTTATAAAGAGAAGGGTAAGACAAAGGATAAAGAGAACGATGAAGTAAATGTGTTGTCTTCTGCTTCCAATGTTTTTGATAGTGAAGTGTATATGATTACAAGTTCTACTGCTTATCCTGCTAAATCTAACTATCAATTCCCATTTTCGTGAGTGAATACTTGATTTTGGCTCATCTTTTTATGTAACATCACAAAAAGATTGGTTTGAAACCTTACATGAATCAAATAATGGGCATATTGACAATTTTGCTTATACTGTTGTTGGGATTGGTGATATTACATTGAAGTTTGACATTAGCTTTGTGTATACTTTAAAAGATGTTAGATACATTCTTGAACTGTTCAAGAATTAATTTCAATAGGGAACTTGAGAAAACGACTAACTAGAAAAATTGGAAATGGAGTTTAGAAAATGGTTAAGAGTGCACTTGTTTCCATCAACGGAACTAGGAAAAGTGATATTTATATAACTACTGGAGAAGTGATAAGGGTTTTGATTTCTCCATCTCTTCTGACAAGGCTGATCACACACATAAATGGCATAATACACTTGCACATATGGGTATTAAGGAGCTTAAGCTTCTAAATGAAAAATGTGCTTTTGGTAATGATTGTGTATCTTATTTATCTTTCTGTGATTGTTGTGTGCTTGGTAAGCATCATATAGCTTCTTTCTCCATAAGTGTTCATAAAGCTAAAGGCATGCTTGAATATGTGCATTTAGACTTCTAAGGTCCTGCTAGTAGTCTTACCTCGAGTGAAAATAGGTATTTCTTGTCTATTATTGATGATTACACGAGAAATGTATGGGTTTATCTTTTAAAAGACAAGTTTGATTTTTTTCATAATTTTAATAATTGGAAAAGACTAGTTGAGAATCAATCTGGCAAGATGATTAATTTTTTGAGAACTGATAATGGCCTAGAGATGTGTAACAATGAATTTGACAATGTCTGCAAAGAGAATGGAATAACAAGGTATAAGACTGTTTCTTATACTCTCCAGTAAAACGGGGTAGCAGAAATGATGAATAGAATTATTCTTGATAAAGTACGATGCATGATGTTAAGTTTTAGTGTCCATAAATCATTTTGGGGTGAAGCTATTATGACTGCTTGCAATTTTATTAATTTGCCTTCTTCTACTGCATTGAATGGTGATACTCCTCATGAAAAATGGTCTGGTAAGCTAAGTAATTATTTCGTGCTTAGAAATTTTGGTTATTTTGCATTTTTTCATCAGAGAGCGGGAAAATTTGAACCTAGAGCTAGAAAATGTGTTTTTCTAGGTTATCTTGAGGGTGTCAAAGGGAGTATGTTATGAGATAGAAGCCGAAAGGGGGTTAAGATCATTGTCAGTAGAGATGTTACGTTTAATGATGGTTAAATGCTGTGTCTTAAGACTGAATTTGAACCCATGAATGAAGAAGAGTAGAGTGAAGAGAGAGATCAGTTGAAGGTGAAATTAGAAAAACTTAGCATATCTGTCCCTGCCACCTCTAATGAGGTTGAGACCCAAGTTCAACAACCTAAGATGGAGACTGGAGATGAGTAGTGATAGAAGAGTATCTCGAGGAAGAAAATCCTTTAGCAGATTATAACTTAGCTAAGGATAGAGAGATAAGACAAATGAGAATGCCTAGAAGATTTGGATATGAATCCAAGTTAGTTTCTACTCATGTTAGCTATGAGGAGTTAGCTGATAGAGAGTTAAAAATATTTGAGGAGGCGATGAAGAGTAAACAATTTGAAGAGCGGTTTAAGACAATGAAAGAGGGGGATAAGTTCCTTAGAAAAGAATCAAGTTTGGGAACTAGTATCTAGACCTAAGAACAAATCTACAGTTGATTGTAAGTGGGCTTTTTAAGGTTAAGGAGGGTACTAGGGCATCTAAACCTCTAAGATTTAAAGCTAGGTTAGTGACTAAGGGGTACACACAAAATGAGGGTGTTGATTATAATGAGATTTTTTCACCAATTGTTTAGTACACTACTCTTAATGCCATATTTGCATTGATTACACATTTTGACTGGGAACTAGAATAGTTTGATGTAAAAATTATTTTTCTATGGTGAACTTGATGGACAAATCTTTATGAATCAATCAAAAAGTTTTTAAAAATAAACTAAAACCTGATTATGTGTGTTTCATGAAAATATCTTTATATGGCTTATAGNATTTGATTCTTTTGTACTTTCTATATGGTTTCAAATGAGTAAGTTTAATCATTGCCTGTATTTCCAACATGATGTTAATAATGACTAAGTGTTTTTATTATTCTATGTAGATGATATGTTCTTAGTTGATTCATCACCTAAGTGTATAAGCAAGATAAAAACAAAGTTGAATTGTGAATTTGACATGAAAGATCTAGGTAAGGCTAAGAGAATTCTAGGTATGAAAATTGAAAGAGATATGACAAATTCTATATTGTTTTTACATTTGTTTTCTTTAAGTTTCAGAGGTGTTAAAAAGATTTTGCATGTATGACTGCTAACATATTACGTTACATTTAGCTAATCATTTTGTATTATATAAAGATTTGGCTCCATGTAATGCAAATGAAATAGAATACATGAATAAGATTCCATATTCTAATGTGATTGGATCTATTATGTATTTGATGGTTTGTACTAGACCAGATTTCGCTTTTTCTGTTAGTACTCTTAGTAGTACACGTCTAATTCGGGACCTGAGCATTGGGATGCCATAAAGTAGATGTTAAGGTATTTGAAGGGGACTAGTGATGTAAGTCTTAAGTTTAGTGTTAGTAAATGAGTGAAACTGAATGGTTTTGTAGATGCGGACTATGTGGGGTACATGGATAAGAGGAAATTGACTTCCTCCTATGTGTTTACTTTGTCTAACTCTTGCGTTAGTTGGAAATCACAGTTACAATACATAGTTGCACTATCCATGACAAAATTAGAATATATTGCTACCACTGAAGCAATTAAAGAGGCTTTGTGGCTTAGAGGTTTGCTTCATGAATTTTGTGTTTTAAATGATTATGTAGTAGTATATTCAGATTGTCAATCATCTATACATCTATACAAAAATCCTGTTTTTCACAAACACACCAAGCACATTGATGTTAGACTACATTTCATTAGAGATATTGTATCAAAATAGGTAATAAGACTTGAAAAAGTCCATATACAATATAACTCCTCGAACATGGGCACTAAGGTGTTTTCGTTGGTGAAGTTTAGAAGTTGTAAACATCTTCTAAACATCGGTAGAGGTAAATAATTTTCAATTTTATTTGTTCTCCTTTTGGAATTGTCATTAATGGGTGATAATGTTTTCTTTGCAGGTTCTTTGACACCAATGTGGAGGTTCGTTTGACAAATTGTTTTCAAAAAACCTCACAAGCTATGATGTTAAATCGATATAATTTTATTAGTCGAATTAACCAATTGAATGAACTAAAATATCGATTGCCAATAAAACGACCTGGTCCTGAAACTATTTGGGGCCATTGGAGCAATCTAATTAATTAGAGTTGCTCATGACCCGCTTCCCTACTTATTGGATGACTTGTTATTGTCAGCCCACTTATTGATTTTGGGCTTGGCCCATTACTATACCTAACACCTAGCTGTATATACTTGAGCCCTATTGCTTTATGATGTATGTGTATTATTTGCTTCCTCTTCTGTGGGATAAAACACTGCTGCTTCCCTGTTTATGTGATTCTGCATCTGCCGTCTTTTGTTATCTCCTTCACTGCCTTAGTGGCTTATGTTTTGGCTACAAATAATACCTTCATTCGTGTCCTTTTATGGGTACATAAAGAGCAACCAAAGTTTGGGAATAATAGGAGGTTTTGGGTTGTGATTTGTTGTGGTCGATTTTTTTGGATTTATACTGAGCCCCGGAAAACACCATTGGTGATCAGTCTTCCGCTTTAAAAGTCTCACCCCAAGATAGTCCATGACCATCTCAAACCTGGGATAAAGAAGGTAAATAAAGGCGTCATTTCTCTGAATAGTTTTGCCATCCACATAAGTGTGCTGTTAATAAAACAAGGTAGGCTTCTTTCGAAGCACTTTCTAGATAACCATTTCAATATCAATAAAGAAATGAATTCATAGTCTTCACTTCTTATCTGCGTACTCTTTTGGCCTCTCAGGTTGAAGGAAAATATTGGAAAGGTCACTATCCAGTGGTAGGCTGATGCAAGTCTAGAAATCATTCTTCGATCTAAGAAAGTTTTTATTTTAACATGGTGTGTCAAAGGTTGTGGGTATATGTGTGATAATTTCGCACTCATGTGATGTTTAGTAAAATAATTTCGGCATTCATGGTGGTGAGAGCCCAATTTTCAAGGCCTGAACATAGAGCTGGTTCACAGTTGTAGAAATGATCGAGCACGAGTTCGACTTGGGAGATAGAATCCTAAAAATTCGGAGAAGAAAGCTACCATCCCCGCCACCACCAAATTCCAACATCCCAAGTCATTATTCTCCATGTGCATCAAAATCAACACCACTGCAGCCACCAAGTTATGCCTAATACTGCCACTGCCGATACACAGTGGCAAGTCCAGGATTTTGAGTGAGCATGGATGGTCGTTGACGGTTAGCGACCGCAACAATACTCAATGCAGTGGACTGAAATTACTTATATCGTAATTCGAATTGTAAGTATAGGTGTACGTTAACTACCAGTCTAATAATGTTCATCGTGTAAAAATTTGAAATTTGAAAAATGGGTCCAATTATTTACTTTCTTGGTTCGATTTGCTAAGAATTTCAGTCTAACATGAAAAAAAAAGGACTCTTTTAAAAGCTCGAATTTTAGTTAAAAAAGTTTTAGAAACAATGGGAGAATATATCTATTACTTGATAAAAGAACATATAAAATTTTGTTACATTAAATATCAGAATCTGCCAAATGCCATAATAGTCAAGGGGTTCCATAATTCCAATGGAGATCACAAGTTCGAATATTCCAATTGCACAGGTTTTTATAATGCCTATATGCTCCAAAATAGTGAAAAATATTAACCTAAAATAATTGCAAAAAAGATTACTATAGTTGAGAGTCAAACCCGACTCTCATTTACTTATAATACTCAAACCAGAACTACATGAGTATTTTGTAAATAAGAGGAAATCACAGATATACATATTCAAGCAAATATATACATTGACCCAAAACATAATTGAATATCGGCAAATTAAGCACGAGCGGCCACAGAGCTCGCCGGGTGACGGATCCGTCGCTATTAATGCAACCGAGATATGGTAGTGCTAGTACCACTCACTTTGACTTCTTTTTCCAATATGGACGTGTGTATCAACGTAAATGTATGTAATCTGATTCACATAAAATATCTATTAATAATTTTTTAGTCAAATTAAATTATTATGATTCCACATGTTGGTCTAGAATTGAGCTTAGGAAGAAATCAATTAGTTTGAAAACCAAATGTGAATGCTGTTAACGGATTGAAATATGCTACATGAAGAAATCAATTAGTTTGAAAGCAACTTATAATTTAAAAAAGATAAATAATTAATATGCAGAGAGATTTGTCAAATTTATATGTTAGATGTTCATACTGTCGACATTCCTATTTAATTATCTGCATCTACATCTCTCACCCTATAAAATTGCATTTCAGAGATATACAAAAGCTATCAAACTAGTGCAATGGATACCGGCAGACCAGCAAGGTTTATGGTCGCGATGCTGGTGTTCTTTCTTATACTCGAGTGCCTCCCGGTGGGTTATGCCTCGGGCTCCTCCACCTCGCGGGGTAAATATTTCTGATTGTTTACGTATTTATTTTGTCACTCCATTTAATCTATTGATAAAAATTTAGTTAATCATCTCGACATGTGCAGCATTTGGATGAGTACTTTCACTTTGATTGATCCAAATGTACACGTTCTGTTAGTTATTCTTGATTTTGAGGGTTAAAGAACAATTTTAGTCACCAGTTTGATCTCTCAGTTAGTCAGTTAAAATTCATTAATTTTTTCAACAAAATGTCTGAGGTAGAAGAGAGCATCAACATAAAAATCTTCATGTCGTATTTTCAGTTAGAAAAACTAAGGAAATTTAATTGAATTATTAAAATAAAACCAATGACAAACTTTAACTACAACTACATTAAACTTGGTTCCTTAATTGAATTATTAAAATAAAACCAATGTCAAACTTTAACTACGACTACATTAGGGGCAATGTCTCACTAGAGTTACAACCCCAATCTAGGTCAAGCTAGATGATAAGCCTAATGAAAGGTGGAATTAAAACATTAAACTTGGCTACAATTGAGTGACTAACATGTTTTTGTGCTTAGGAACAGGCCGGGAGCGACATTCGTCATGGTGTTTGGGAGGCAAATCAAGAAAACTAGCTATTGATTGCCAGGGGCGTTTCATTTTTCTGGAGAGAGGCACGGCCTCGGAGAGCTTGAGAGTGGTTACCAGCCCGCCGCCGGCACCGAGGCATAACCTACCTCCGCCTCCCTAGTGTTGAAGTCTCCAAGTTTAGTGTTTTTCTTCTTTGCAAATCTTGTCTCAAATGATGATAAAATGCCCCAAAAAGAATTTTGTTGATGTGGTGTGTTAAAAAAAAAAAACACTAAATTTCATAAAAATACAGAGATGAAAACACAAAATTCAACTGCAAACTACCTTTTTAGGCCACTTTGTTAGATGTCTTTATGTAATTTAAAAGCCTATCAAGAGCCCTGCCGCTATCAATGGCCTCTCTGGCTCTTTCCATGGCCATGGAGATATCTTCTGCACCATCACATCCTAGCAAATGATCGACCATTCCAGCATTTAAAACGATACGATCATATGTGGGACCCTTCTCACCACGCAGAGCTGCTAATCCCAACTCTATATTCCTCGTTACCTGCGATTTTATGGAAAATAAAAGTGTGCTTTATTTGGTACTCGACTAGTCATGTAAAGATAGAACTTCCCGCATGTAAAAAATTGATTAATCTCACATGCTAGAAAACTTTGGTGCATGTTTAGTGCACAATACCAAACATGACCATACAGTAGCATAAACAAGATTTTAACTTACTTTTCTCCCTTTATATCGTTTTACCATCCAATCCTCCCTACCAAACATGTCACTAAAGTTCCATATGGCATTAAGAGAAATAATGATCATGTGCTCATAGTACAATATCAAAACAATGGGAATTATTTTGTTTAAGGGTATTGCTTCTTCCATGCTATTTTGAAGGATGGAACACGACAAAGCAACTGGTATAAAAACCAAAACATGAATCTCGAGAACAAGAGAATTAAGAGACTTACAGATCTATCGGTTCTTGGAGTGTCAGTTGGTTCAAAGCCATAATCCTTGGCATTCACTTCAATATTGAAAGTCTCACGCGATACTCCTACAACATTACTTATCCAAATTTTAGGACGAAGCCGCAAAGCAAGAACAAACTCGGCTAATTATTTTAGCGTTTAATAATTGCTTTCTATGTAAAGAGAACATCGCTGGAGCAGCTTAACTGTAGAAATCACAACATGTGGAAAATATGATCAGTAATAAATACACACCGTCTATTGCATAAGCAGGCGTCACCTTCGGTGAACGGAAACCTGAACAGTAATTAACAGGCAATCCCTTTGATGCATTTGGTGAACGCAATCTTGTAGTCATTGAAAGAGCCCCTTCCTCACCCTAATACATACTAGTTCAATCAATCATCTTGTAAAAGAGTATAAAGAACCAAGTTTCTTAGTCAGTCATTGTTACTGTTAAAAATGTATGTTTGGCTATGCTTAAAAAATGTAAAAGTCTAAGTAACTTTTTGTTTCCAAGCATGTTTGGATAACTTACTTTTAAGTAAAAAATTAGTTGCTTTTTTGTGAAAGAAAGTAACTTTTTTTTCGTTGACCAATGAAATAGTTGTTCATTTTAAAACTAACTTATTTGCTTATAAGTAAACTTCTTATGTTTAGGCAAACATTCTCTTAGTGCCTTAAGATATTTAGCCCCCGTTTGACATCCATTAAATCAAAACTTCTTTTTTCTCAAATTCATTTTCAACCATACATTCACACAATAAAATATTTTACACGTAAATCCAATTTTTTTCATACTTCATAACCACACATTTCCAAAAAATCACTATTCCAAAACTCGTTAAAATGGATGTCAAACAGGGTCTTAATTACCTTCACCACTAAACCAGCATGAACACCTCTTCTTCTCATTAGCATCAAAAGTGACTCCTCATAACCTCCGTGATAAAATCCAGCAACAATTGCTTCCTTACCGTGTGCCTGAAATAGAAAATAGCAATTGGTTATGAAATCTTAACCTAATCTTAATTACAAACTCAGACAAGGAACACTAAACATTACATAATTTTAAATTTCAATTGCAAGGTCCCACAAGTAAGCACACATCATTTTTCAATTCTTTTTCTCTTTTTCTGGGCATAGGTTTGCGAGTGACATACGTGAACACAAAAATATACATAAGTTAATTCATCAAGAAAATACTAAGATGGCCTACCCGCACAAATTGCTGAACTTTCTCTGTTGTTGCCAATGGTGGACGTTTCTTTATATGTTCCCTCAATCCAACCAGCGAATATCTGCAAAACGGTATATGATGCAAATATGGCAAATAAGAACAGGCAGTACCAAAAACATATGCTCGCCATAAAGATAAATATTCTAAGTTTTTTGTTAAATAGGCTTGAGGAGAAATAAATCATAGCTGTAGTAGAAAAACAAGGAGAAGAACCATTGAGGAGAAGAATAAATATTCATACAAAAAAATTGTAATAAGTATGTCATACTGAAGTCCACAAATCCGCTTCATTAACACCACCCTCGAGTTAAATCCATTCGTCATTAGATCAGTGACAACATCAAAGTGTAAGAGCTCTTTCACGCTATAATATAACCATTTTACACGATTGTCATGGAATAAAATTCTTCCCCTTGTAAAAGAACTTGTTAATGCAACTCTAGAAGGTGAAAGGTATTTTATACACCAAAGTGAAAATAGGGGAGGGGCAGGGAGGGGGAGGGAGAGCTCCAGATATGATTGGTAAGGTTTGCTTACAGAGATGGACGAGCTTCACGTTGACTTATATATGCAAAACCAATCTTATCATCCTGGATAAGGAATTTCAATGAATGAGAGTCAGCAACAAAATGACCACCTTACCCATGTGGATACACAGGCACATGCACTCAAAAACGTGCACATGTAGAGAGAGAAATCGACTGACCTCAAGAAGCTTTTTAGCTTGCAGTGGGGATAAGTGCGTATTTGCCCCCATGAACTTCAACATTTGTTCTTCCGTAATTCCACCCTACATTCAATATTCAGTTTGCAAATCAACAGATTTGGACTTTCAAAGTTTCACTTCTTTTCAAGTTCTATAGACCAGAATCATCATAAAACAAGTAATAACAACAGCTACATATAGATTAAGTGATTAAAACCAGAATGATCAGCTCTGTCAGAAACGTATTCCAATGAACATTACATTATGTTCAATCAACATCAATTCTTCAATTAATCAAAAGCTGGAGAACACATCCCAATGTCAAGGTAAACTGATTATAACCTTAGGCGGCATCCAATCCACGCCATGAAGCAAGCAAGATTCACCATAACAGGATCTAACTGCAGCTACAAAAAGCGTGCTCCTGAAGTAGCGGGTATTGCCATCATAAGGTTCACCATAGTGGGTCAAGGATTTCACATCAGCAACTGGTACAGGGCCTGGTAGAGCAAATAGACGTAAACTTAAATAGATCAACGCACATTAGCCGTCAGTGTTTGCTAACAAAGCTACTATTAAGCCATATACTGAAGAAGATATTACCAAGTTCGTCATCAAATGCAAGGCAGTAAGCTTTTAGCTCTCTATCTGTTTCTCTATTCATGCGCTGACCTATCAAAAATGCTGAAAGTAGTGATGCACTCACATTTGCTGACAAAGTATCTTCTAACCACAGTGGAAGTACGTCTTTCAGAACACCCTGAACCTCCTCATACCCAAGATGACCCCCAGCCAGGACTTCCCTGAGGGCACCCACCAATCTCATATCAGAAGTGTCGTTTCCAACAAATTGAGGGCCTATAGAACTACCTATTTCCATAATGGACCCTTCAGGGTCAGCTAGAAAGATAATATCTGGAGGTAGTACTCGAACTAATTGTGGCCAATAATAATTTATTGCTTTCCTTTCGCCTTCACTCCATTGTGTTGGCTCTGGAAAGGTATTCACACGAATTGTCATCGCAGCAAAAAATGCCCCAAGCTGCGCCTCAGATACTTTCTCTTCATCTTTGAGCTCTCCCTTCGCTGGTTTTGAACAAACAATTATACGTTAAAAAGCCAACATACAATATCATTGCTTAGAATTTCAATTCAAAGATTTATACACTATATTTGCAGACTTAGATGTGCTGTACTTTTTTCCTTTTTCTACCATGTTATATCGGCATTTTCAAAATTCATAGATGCTGGACGTGCATCAAGTTGATATTTTGGTAATCAAAATCAACATTTTACCATGAATCAATCAGAAAGTACTAACTTTAAGAACTCTATAAATCCATAATAGCAAGAGCACTTATATAAAAATGTGTTAACACAAATGAGCAATTCTATCAGTCTATAGCTCAAATGAACAGTCGATTCCAAGCTCAAATTAACAGTGGGATTCCAAGATTGATATTCTCAAACGGGCTACTATCTCACATTGCTTATCAAGGTTGACCTTTTAATGGAAGATTCAATAATGTGAAATAAATAAAACTTTGACAATATAAAATCAAAATCAAAATCAAATGAAAGAAACTTACCTGATCTCAAAATGGTATCAAGAACCTTAAAAGCCTGTTCTTCATTGAGAGGCTTAGTCTGAGTAGGCCCGGTGCAGACCTTAGTTTGGGCATCCAAAACAGTCTGGTTGGGCCGCCGGAACTTCGGGTACCGGTACGAGGTTGAAATCGCCGGGTTCCGAATATGGGTTTCGGATAGCCCGTGTTCCTCAGCCACTGTGGCCGAATACAAAACAGCTTTAATCCTTAAACCACTATTTTTTGTAGTTGGAACGAAATTGAGGTTTTGAAGGGGAATTTGGGGTTTGATTTTAAGGACTGGGATTGGAGATAAAATTGAGTCTGAAGTGAACAGAGCTTTCATTTTTTTTCCCTTGTTTTTGGGTATTGTTTGGAGAAGTGGATTTGGATTGGGAAAGTTGCTAAACGGAAATGGTGGAGGCTAGTACCAGGCTGACGTTTGATTTTCGTTTAGTCCTAGAAAAAAAAAAAAGTGAACAAGATGGAATATGCGGCAATTGTATTGTCTGGTTGTGAACGGACAAGTTGTCTGTAATGAACTTTTCTTGTTCTGATCTCTTGCCTCTTTCACCGGTGATAGATCCTTGCTTATAGTTCTTTTTATCTTAGATAACCATTCTTCTTGTGGATCATTCGATATGTAACGAATTTTTTTATCGAATCTTTTAACTACTACTCACAATGGGAATAAAGACCATATTGTCGAAATTTTTAAATACACACGGGTCCGGCGCATTATGTGAGAGGGGATAATCCATGGAATAACCCTTTTCTTGTTACATCGACAATGAAAAGTTTCGATCTTGACAGCTAGAGGGCAGGAGATCAATTTCCTTCCAAATTCTTACTTTGAAGTATTTGATTACTATTTTTTTTGTGGAAAATATTTTTCAACTTTTAAAAATATGTCTAATTTTCCTTCTTTTTAAGGAAAATATTTTCTTCATGGAGTAAGTTTTTGTTTTCCTCGTAACAATTTCTTTTCTAAAATATATTTTCCACACCAATCAGACGTACTCTAAATTTGATTCTTTGTAGAGTGTAATCGTCCTGAAAGATCCGAACTTATATTTGCACATGAAAAGATGAGGTTGGTGAATATAGATGTGGATCCATTTTCAATGCATGTAGTGAGAGAAATGAGCTTCTAGTTTCTAGTTACGTTTTACACTTCAGAGTTGTGTTATTGTTCATATGAAAATTGTCGAAGAAGTACTTAACTGGCATAAGTCGTATTGAATCTCAAACATGTATCAGAAATAGGTTGATTGAACTTGTTTAACTTTAAAACTTACATAATTGTGCAGATTATAATCTGCGAGGATAGTATAGTAAACAAGTAATTAAGTAAACGTGAGTTCATGTATCAATCCCACAAAGAACTAATATTTAGTAAGTTTTTAACTAACACCAACTTTAATCAAATAATGCAATTACGATGAGATTGATTATATTTACTAATTCAAGCTAACTAATCTATTTAATTAACTAATAAGGAAGTGTTTATAAAACTCAACTAACGAACACTAGGCTAGGCCTCTGTTTGGTATAGGTTAAAATATGATTTTAATCTCAAATTAAGTTAACAATTTATTTAATCATGTATTTCATGAAATCGATAACTTTTCAATCACATATTTGATCAACTTACTAAAAATTTGATTTTAATCTACGCCAAACAGGGGTTAGGACTTCAAATCCCCCTACATTCTTTCATCTTAATATCACATTATTTGACAATACTTATTTGGATTTGAAGATCAATGCTCCTATTTTATTTTATAATATCTTTTGAGTAAAATTTAAATATATCCTCATATATGACCCAAAATATTTCTATCTCGAATACCAACATATGAAGATACAATAAACCACAAAAATATTCAATAAGATCATCCAAAGCATAAACAATTATTCCTAATATCATAAACTTTACAATGATTTTTACCACATGTTAAATTCGTAATTCTTCTCCCAAATATCTATAGGAAAAATGCTTTCCTGCCAGAAAAAAAAGTGACAGAGGCTCTGACCCACCCTCACATTGAACCGACACCACATGAATAAAAAATTGCAAAAAAAGTGGACCCCATCTCCTATTATGAGAGTCGGTCAGAGCTTTGGTTGGCTCCTTTTCTGTTGCTGCAGCACGGTTCTATCTATAGAAACCAAACATTAATTCAATTAATGGCCAAATAATTGAAAGCGTTAAGATCATAATAATCGTTCAAATCAAAACAAACATTTAGTGGCAAAATATAAAATATAATATCAAAATATAGGGTTTATCACTATCCTGGCATCTATAATAATTCAAGTATTATATGATTACAAAAACACAAACTAAATTGATACAACATCCTGAAATTAGAGGTTGTAAAGAAAGATGAAAAACGATCTTGAATCTTGAATCCCTTCGATTATTCTTGATCAATCTCCTTGAATCTCCTTTTTTTCCTTCAAGCTCCATGCAATGATGTATGAAATTGTGTAAGGAATTGGTGTCTAGTATTTAAAAGCTCCTCTAAAGCTTGTAAGAAATATGTATGTTCTTTTCCTAGGATTCCTTTGGCTTCTCCCTTCTAATGATAGATGTCCATTAAATCCCAAAAGCCTCTCTTTCAATGGTAGATGAAGATTTTATTTATAGCTCTAGATTAGTTAAAAACTCGTGTCCTAATTGCTTTTCAAGTAGAGAATCTAGTTATACAGCATGTGAAGTATGAAAAGCATCCATCATACATATGTATCTTTTAAAAACATCATGGACATTGCACTTGTTGAAATTCCCCGTTCAAGACAACTAATGTACGTCAATCATAATGTAATGTAGAAAAGTAAATTTATTAGTATAATATGTAATTTTTGAAAATCAATTATCACAAAATAAGTAACTTAAAGCATAGTCAATGTTTTATTCAGAGTATGAATAATAACTTTTCCCCCTTACAAATTGTTCTCTTTGAACGAAAATGTTTACAAATTAATGAACAAAAGAGAACAAAAAATGAATAAAAGAGGAGAAAAAGGAAAAAAGATAACCCTATCCAAAAATGCCACGTGCGTTCTGATTGAAAGCCCGACATTGTTTTCTGATCTCTCCCTGATCCCCCGTAAGAACTTCAATTTCTCCTACTTTAATGATGGTTTTAATGAATTTACCAAACCATCCCTCCTGATCATTAGCCAATGTTTTCATTATACTGCTAGTACGAGGATCAAGGGCCATATTTTGATCTGATTCAATCAAGGCTCTCTTCTTCAATAATTGCTTGTAGAAATGTGAATCCATTTTGTATTGTGTGATTGTATCGAATGGAAATAGTTGGTTCGGGTTATTCCCGCACGAAAACCCGACTGTCCCGTGATAAGCGGGCTCGATGTCTTTTCGTTTCTTTTGATCCCAAAATCTGTCAATAATATTGGCACAATGTGCAATGCCAATGGAATGTGCACCTGCTAGAACCACCATTTCTTCCATTGTTAGGCCTTTTCTGTTGAAAAGTGCTGTCAGTTGCTGAGTAGTTTGTTCGGGGAGCGGGACGTTGTTCACGACGTTTTTGGCAAGAGAAGTTAGGCTGTCACGGCGACCTGCAGCCACGTTGTAGGTCGGGAGGCCTGAGAATACTAGAGATTCGCGGTTTGCAAATGCTAGTATGTCAGCACAAGAAACGACGCCAGGGCATTCGAACTCGAGCTTCCTTTTAATTTCGTCGATTGCTTCGAACCCTCGTATGAACATGCCGTTGGCACCCGACGCCTTCTCGACTTCCTCACCACTTGGTGTTTTGTCCAAAAGGATTGAAGCATCACAACCCTGCATGCATGTTTTATAGCATTAGATAGACTGCACAATATAATAGGCAATAGCTAAACTTCTTTTTCCTCTAGTATTGTCAATGATGTTTAGTCTGCTCTAACAAACACGTCATAAAAGTAAAAAGGCTTTGATGAGAAAAATGATTTTTTTGTACTTTTTTCTCACACAACGGATACTGTTTATGAGACGTATAATAAGTCAGAACCGTATAGACACGAAAGACTTGCCGTGACAATACAATCATGGAAAAATAGGCGAACAAGAGCAGCAGCCAGGCCCGAATCATTCTTGAAAGCCTTGTTCATAATGTCATTCACGATCAGCTCAGCTTGGGGGCAAGTCTGCTGATAGAATCCTTCCTTCAATCCACCCTTCGTGGTTCCCTCTACACGAGTTTCTGCCTGCTTTGTCCCAGATTCATACTTAAAGGGCTTCGTTGGTTCTCCATCTTCATTTGATGGAAGAGAAGCCTCTCCTTTTTCATCCTTGCCCCCAAATATTCGAGTTCCAAAGAAGGTTTTTACACCATCATTTTGAAAAGGAGAATAGAGATTTTTGCCATGGAAGAATGTGGGGAATGCCGAGGCAAGCAGAGGAAGGATTGCTAATAAAGAGAATATTATTGAAAGATGGATCCTTCCTCTGCTTGCCATGTTTTGCAATAATTTTTTTGAGTGAGACATGCATTTTTGCGGAGGGAGGCCTCTATGCAAAAAGGTTGAATGGAAGGCTGGAAGGGATTTTAGCCTACTTTTTGGGCTAAACAAAATGGATGACTTTGTCTACGGCTGAAAAATAGAATTTAAGCAATTAAATTGGCTTTTGAATTTTGTGGCTGTTGTCTGTTGCACTTGGTGTTTTTTCATGCATGTGTGGCAAACATACTTTTATCCATACATTTTATAGGATCTACAACGATGACTCACTTATTATTCACACATTTTATAAAATACACAACTTATAATCATTTATAAGTACTCGAAAAATGATCTTAGGTTATTCTCTCAAGAAAAACGAAAAGGCATTCTTTAGTCACATAAAACATATATGATAAAAGTGAAGCTCCTTGCCGGACTAAGAACAAAACCACAAAAAGTAAATGACAAAAACATTGAATAGACAGATTATTAAGAATCACAGCAAATTGACATGTTTCATAGTTTTCTTAGCCGGCCAATTAAAAGTAGTTATTTAGAGCAAGATTTTTTGAGAATATATTTTGTGAAAAGTGATTGTTTTGGAGAATGTGTGGTTAAAAAGTAGGGAAAATTATGAATTCACGTGTAAAATTATTTTATTGGGAGAATGTGTTACTGAAAATGTGTTCGTAAAAAATTAGTCTAATAAAATATCACCAAACAGAGACTTGATCAATTTTTCATATCCTTTTTAATAAGTTGTATTACTATTTCTTGATAAAGACTCCTGCAATCAACCATTGTCCACATTATATCAAATAGTGTGAAGCCTAAATAACAAAGTTATAAAGACGACTAATTGAGCTCCGTTCTCAATAACTTTGGTTGGTTACAGGAATCCTTTTTCTCAACTAAATCTACTTAGAATTATTACAAGAAGCAATGTCAGCTTTGATTTACGTCTCCCTCTTGTAACATTTTCTACTAAGATCACATTACTCTTATAAACAAAATTCTCTTTAGGCATACGTAAAACATATCTTAACCACTGAAGTCGTGATTTTCTTAATATATCTTCATTCTTCTACCGGCACCACCTCCACCTGTTGTCGTGTATTTAGCCTACACATGACAAAGTTGTACCTCAAAAACTCCTGTGCAGACCTATAACACTGCTGTTTATTCCAAGTTGAAACAAGAAATTGATACCTTACTAAAGTCAAAATACTAAAGCTTGTGACAAATCATAGCAAATGTTTTGTTCTAAAACCATTGAACTCATCTCCACCCATTATTGGATACTGAATACAGTAGAAGTTGCCTGGATTTTCTTTGGTATGAACTTGGTTTTTTGTACATAAATATGTTTCCTTAACGAGGTTTGTTGTGAACATCGCCAAAATTTATTAAAGAAAAAATTCCCCAAGTGTTATTATTGGAGAGAGGACTTTGTTAAATACTAAACTATTTCATTAATTAACTGATCCTAAATATATTTCATGGGAATAAACTAACAAACATGTAATGACAAATGGAAGATGTTATAGGAAATTTTTATCACTCCTTATTGTGTTTTATTTTCATTACAAGGCCGTTTACAAGCCAAGGCTTTATGGATTCTCTGAATCTCATTCTTCTTTTCTGTCTCCTTCGTCTTTCAATCCTGTCTACAAGAGGTTCGGCTTCTAGTTCAACTCAAATCAATCCTTTTAATTGCTCTCCCAAAACCCCGTCATCATGTAATGCTCTTCTCTACCAGCACAACGGATTTGAGAAAGACGAGATTGCATCCTTGTATTCTGCTACTATATCAGAAATCAAGCAAATATCTTATGCTGGCAGACAAGACTACCTCATACCAGTCAACTGTTCTTGCAAGAATGTTGGTGGCACTGTTGGATACTTCTACAATACAATATACAGAATAAAACCAAATGATTCTTTCTATGACATTTCAAATCAGATATTCAGTGGGCAAGTCTGGCAGGTTGCGGCCGAAGATACAAACTTGACTGCTGGAGTAGACCTAAAAATACATCTTTTATGTGGTTGTATAGAAAATGACTCTCAAGTTGTGGTAACATATACGGTTCAGGCACATGATACTGTATCGAGAATTGCAACTCTACTTTCTGCTCAAAGTGACGAGATAGAGAAGTTGAACCCGTATTTGGCTCCGAATCCATCGTATATAGATATTGGATGGCTGTTATACGTGCCAATGGAAAAGAATGGAATTCCTCCACCAAAGAAAGGTGACAAAGATCTCACTGAAAATCAAAATTTTCAAATTCAAGTAATTGCTGCAGCAATTTCTGTTGCAAAATCTCTATGATCCCTTCTTTCAACAGTCTAATCTTAAATTTTCTGTTCTTTTTTTATTGGGATTTTCTAAAGTTTCTTCCTATCTGTGATGTAGCTAGTCTGTTCAATTTTACACTTCCCATGGTTGATGCTGTAACTGCCTCATTCTAATAAATAGGTGGTGTGTGCTCCAAATGATTAGTTAACCATTTCATTTTAAAATTTTAAACTTTTAGATGAGGCGGCTAAGCAAAATCTTGATAGTTTTTCAACAATGGGATAATGATAGGTTATAATAATTTTCCTTCGTTCCACAAAATTTGCTGCAAAATATATTTTGATGAAATAGCCTCAAATATACCAGTAGCACAGAACACAAGAATACTCATAAATGATTATATTTTTTGAACTTTTACGAATTGAGATCTCGTCTTTTCATCTACTCTAATTCAGTAATATATCCAATTCGCAGCGTCAAACAAGGGACAGGGATGGACAATAATAATCGGCGTATTAGCTACAGTGACCCTGCTTACCATGTTCACTTTGGCCATAATACTTATCAGGAGAAAAAGATGTCAACAATACACCGAAGAAGATCCAAAAGCTATATCAAAGACCTTAAGCACTAACAAGACTCATTCTTATCAGAAACAGTACACTAACAAAGAAAAGATGGAAGGTCAGATGATATAAAGCAATTCTTAGTATTACGAATTACTCTTAGTCACTCAACCAGTATTTATAATTGATCGACACAGTTAAATTGAGGGAAGGGATACACATTAATTTAGTTGGAGCTTATTTTACAATACAGATATCCGAGTTTTTGAATCAGAAAGAGCAACAGTGTACAGTGTTGAGGAGATTGCAGAGGCTACAAGTAATTTTGACGAAACACGAAAAATCGGACAGGGGGGGTATGGAAGTGTATATTTTGGGGTACTAAGAGAGAAGGTATTCTATTTGTTCTTTTGATATTCAGTTATAATGCTCTGAGTTAAATTTATCCAAATATTTGAAAATTAAATTTGTAGCCATCACTGTGACATCAGGATGTTGCCATCAAGAAGATGAGATCCAATAAGTCCAAGGAGTTTATGGCTGAACTCAAAGTGTTGTGCAAGATACATCACATCAACGTGGTAAGAAAATTATTTCCAAGAACTGAACTTTTTCCCCTAAATTGTGAAAGAGGCTCAATAATTTATTGGGTCGGGCCCACAATATAGGTGGAGCTGTTGGGTTACGCCAGTGGAGACGATGACCTCTACCTGGTTTATGAGTATATCCCGAATGGTTCTCTCAGTGATCATCTCCATGATCCAGTATTGAAAGGTATTCAAATGGATGGTGTTTATTCTTTTTTTTTCTTTTCTTTTTTATAATAGAAGAATGGAATTTAAGAAATTAAAGGTTTGCAAGAAGATTGTAGCAATGAGCAATGCATAAAAGTTAGAACTGAAGTTTGTAAGTACAAAGGAGAGTGAACCATCCACTCGCTAGAGCAATCAATATCATAATTTATCGTGTTCCTAAAATAAGATTTTTATAATCTGAAACTATAAATCAGGAGAAAGTTCTTACAAAAGGTCATAAAATAGGTCACCAGCCTCTGTCTTGGAATGCAAGAACACAGATTGCTCTTGATGCTGCAAGGGGTATTGAATATATCCATGACCACACAAAATCTCAATACGTGCATCGTGATATAAAAACGAGTAACATCCTGCTTAACGAAGGCCTCAGAGCAAAGGTACCTGCATGAAATTCAATCGACAACCCGGTAATGTTAATTTTGAATCCTTGATCTTGAATATCAATTTCCACAGGTTGCAGATTTTGGTTTGGCAAAGCTTGTTGATAGAACCGATGGAGATGAGTTGATAGCAACAAGATTGGTGGGAACTCCGGGATATCTTCCTCCTGAGTAAGCATTTATCTATATGAAATTAGTTCAGAATGAAACTCTCTTAGTTGTTTACCAAATCAAACTATATGTTATTTCATTCTTCTTATTCCGCAGATCTTTGAAAGAGCTGCAGGTGACTACAAAAGCTGATGTTTTCGCATTTGGAGTAGTTCTTGCAGAGCTTATAACCGGCCAACGAGCACTCATTCACATCAACCAGGAACCAACTAAGATGAAATCACTCATCACAGTTGTAAGTAAACCAAATTAGCATTTAATAAATGGATTTTGTCAGACTAAATTAAATAATATGTTCTTTGGCCTGAAATACGACATGAACTTATTTTAACTGATAATCATAAATGAAGAAATGTTTCATATGCTTATTAAGATATATAGAAGGTATATTAATTTCATTTGCATTTGAGATTCACTTCACCATTTGGTCAGGTAAACAAAATATTCGATGAAGAAGATCCGGTATCTGCTCTTGAATCCATTATCGATAGAAATCTCAAAGGCAGCTATCCTCCACGAGATGTATACAGGGTTAGAATGATTTTCTGCAGCCCTCAATCTTTAAAATACCCATAGTGCAAGTCCGGAAAAATAGGACAGTACAATGAAAAGAGTTATAACATCTATTTTCTTATTTGTTACTGTCCAGTACTGTCTAATTTACATCATCAAATAAATCCTCAGTTCTGTGTTTCATTCTTGCAGATGGCAGATATCGCACACTGGTGCTTAAGTGAAGAGGCAATCGACAGGCCAGAAATACGCGAGGTAGTAGTGGTACTAACACGAATAAGATTGTCATCAACAGAGTGGGAAGCATCACTCGGAGGAAGCAGCCAAGTTTTCAGCGGATTATTTGATCCGCGGTGAAAAGTAGATTCAGATTTCGTTGCATTATCTCAAGCACTTTATTTACTAGAATGCAACCAAGTTATGCTGAATCATGATTTTCTAATGTGATATACAAATATGTTTCTTTTTTCTTTTTTGTTTAGGTGTGTAAGGTTGAGAATTATTGTAGAATGGAATATTATAATTTGCTTTGTAAATTTGAACTGGGAGAAAATATTTGAACTTGTATGCATTTATGCCTTCAACTATCAACTGAAATTTGCTTCACGTAGTAGTTAAGATTGGACTTTTGACATTCGAGAATGAAAACAAAAATTTTGTTTATTATATTGAGTCGAGCTCGAAATAAGCGGCACTCTCAGTCTCTCACCCACTCAACAAACTGGGAGTAACCTTCATTCACGTTAAAAGTTTAGACGAGAAGCTCAAAAACAAAGGATGCAGTAGCCAATAGGCATTGTCACATTGTGGGTGGGTGATTGTGAGGACCGCAACACCGTCTCACCACTCCTAATTCTAGACAATACATGCTCATTTTGGGTTCGAGATCTCTACTACATGGTCACCACTAGGCCAACACCTATGCCATCTTTGATAGACGATCGTCAATAGCAACACATCAAGCCAACGACAAAAAGAAGAAAAAAATTGATCACCAGTCATAATCAAGTTAAATTTTTTAAGTTGTCAATGACGAATAACTTATTTTAACTTGCTCATTTGACAAATCTATTTATTTTAAATTCTATTATAACTAGACCTAAGGGGAAATTTTACTTGAAGTCATTCAATTTACAGGTTTATTCATGTTAGTCACCCAACTTCGATTTGTTTCAATTTGATCACGGGCTTACATTTTTGTTTTAGCTTGACAATTTTGTTTGTAAGCATAACCAAAACTAATGGTGTGTGACATGTGACTAACATAATACGTTTCTTGACTCAAATGATGAGTAATAATTTTTTTGTTCTTTTTAGAACCACCACAAGGGTATAACATTCATATGGCAAGAAAAAGATATACGAACTTAGAGGGAAGACATTTGACCTAACATACAGTCAATGCAGATGGAATACGAAAATTTTAATAGAAGGAATACTATTTATTTAAGTCAAACAAATGTTAGATCGTGACCGAAAAAATGGAAACTTTAGAAGCGTAAGTTTGGTGATCAAAATGAACTAACTTAAAGTTAAGTGACTAACATGTATTACACTTAAAACTTTGGTGACCTCCACTGAGGCAAACATGCACTTAGCTAAAGAAAGCACAAAGAACAGTCTGATTTTCATCATCCTACATAAGAAACGACAATTTCACAGTTTGTATGATCTTAGTACTGTAACAAAGATGATTCAGAGAGCTGCTTTATCGGAATTTCGCCCCTTAATTACTCTCTAAATTGCCTAAAATCACTGTCACCAGATCTCATCAATCTGTTGCCCCGATCTCCGATCTGTTTAATCGAGAAATTGAAATTGCAGAAATAATATAAAGGCGAAGGACGAAAATGACGGGAGCAGCGTCGGCGCTGTTCCTACTTGACATAAAGGGTAGGGTTCTGGTGTGGCGAGACTACCGTGGGGATGTCTCAGCTGTTCAAGCCGAACGCTTCTTCACCAAGCTGATTGAAAAAGAGGTTCGTTTCATGTGTGCTTATGATTTTTTTTCTGTGATTGAATTTTTTCCGTTGGGATGAGATTTTAGAAGATTAAGTGAGTTGAACGGTTTTGTTGGAAGTGTGAACTTCTAAATGCTTTTTTTTTTAGTTAAGCAAATGGGATTAGTATGCAAAATTTTAGCTTGATCTGTAATTTCTGGAGTTCTTACCAGATTAATGTCATTAAACTAAAGTTAATTGCTGGAAATTGAGATATTCTGCCCGAAATGGAGTTTCTGTTTGATTTGGCTGAACGGAAGTACAAACTAAATTGATAAGACCCTCTTTTCTTTATGGAATGGGGTGAAATTTTAGAAAATTGAGTTGAACAGTTTAATTGAAACTGAATGAAATGGGACCTTACATTCTATGGTTGTTTTTATTATATTTGTAGTCAGGCAAATGGGATTTGTATGCAAAATTTTAGCTTGATCCGGCGTTTTCCTATTTTTTGCTGGATTAATGTCAATACACTGACTTTTTTTTCTTTTTTTGATAAGTTAATTGCCGGAAATAGAGAAATTCTACCAAAAAGAGTTGGACTGTATACTTTAGCTGAATAGAAGCCCAAACTATAA
>CAIGRM010122052.1:0-15050 GCA_903798335.1 Fraxinus albicans
TTCGATTTAGATAAAAAAAAAAAAAAAAATTAGTACAAAAAATAAAAGTTGATGAAATGTATGATTGAAAAGTTGAATTTTCCTTACAAATCATTGAACAATTAGTTTTACTATGATATTACTTCTCATTTTAACTCGTTACATCAATCTCCCACGACACAAGCACTGTCATTTGATCTTTTACCACAAGGACATATACACACGACAGCGACTGGAGCCAGCGTAGGTGGAAAAAATCCTAATTGTGGGGCGAGAGATGTAGTATAATTGTTGACATGGGGAAGGGGAATGCAAGCAGTAGGATTATATTTTTAGATTAAAAGGTATGAGCTCGAGCAAGAGGTCAAAATGAATAGAAATTTGATTCCAACTGGACGTCTAGTTTAGAGATTTTCTTTATTTTGTTCATTGAAATTATGTGTATTAAATTACTTTATTCTTAAACGTTATTTTCATATGTATTTCCACACGACGTTAAGAATAATGCTATCTATTAGTGGTGTTAAAAATCAATTTAGGTATCAGCATATCATAAGTCCTACTAAATTAGTCACTATACCTTTCATTTAATTAAACATCTAATTTAATGTCACAAGTGTTGTAATCTAGATTGATGTCAAGTGCTTGTCTGCTGCAGATTTTCCAAGGGATTAATAGTCATTTTTTGACCGTTAAGATGCCAAGTGAAGCCCACATGTGAGAGGCAGAGTCAACTAAAAAGGCTAGCAACAGTTCAAAAATCAATTTAAATTTGCTGAAAAACTATGGCAGACAGTGTCTAAATAACATTGGTGTTAAATAGCACTACTCTGACTTTAATGGCTTGATCGGCGGTTTTCAATCAACAAGAATATGAACAAAAGAATTAAATGGTCAAATACCAAAATATCAAGGAAAATAAATTGGGAATTTTTTTTTTTGGTGGGGCTCCCAACCTTTCAAATCTTGTAATTTTGGATCACTAACATTTAAATGTGAAGTTTAAGTCACAACCTATTTAATTGCAGTTTTGCCACATATAAATCAAATTTGACATTATGTGAGGTGATAGTTTTTGTACATTAATTTTAACACCACATTTTTCAATCAAAATGGTCAGATTTCATCTACATAAGGGCAGTGTCATTTACAATGCAACTCAAGAATTTACAACTAACATAATTAATTTAATTATGTAAATTTAGATCTCGTCTATGTACACCCTAGAATGAGAAAATAAAAAAGGTAGAGACTATATTCTTTGTGCTTGCTCGTTGCGCTTATCTAAATTTTCCCATTAAAATTTCAAGTGACTTACTTCTAACTTAGAGTTGGATGTTAAGTGATTTGAGGACTTTACCTTTCAGAGCTTGTTTGGGAGATATTTTTGGGGGAAGAATTGATTTTGAATAGTGATATGATGGGAAATGTGTGGTTGAAAAAGAAGAAAAAATTATTGGTGTGAAAAGAATTGATTTTGAATAGTGATATGATGGGAAATGTGTGGTTGAAAAAGAAGAAAAAATTATTGATGTGATGGAAAATATTATTTTATTGAAGAATGTGTGGTTGAAAATGAGAATTGATTTACTGTAGAAAAATCTAATCCCTCTCAAACAGGGCCTCAATTTTAACTCACGGAAAATTATTTACAATTTTATCTTCTACATTGATGGTCTGGACAATGTAAAGATTCAGATTCAAGTATTTAAATAAATTGAAGAACTCAAAACTTCAATTTTAAAGGTTAAGAATCAAACTGACACAAATTGAAAAGATTAGGAGCCTAATCCTGATTTTCACAAATAAAGTTGGATTCAAAAGGACGTGAACCAATTGTAACATTTCCATCTACATTCTAGAAATATCAAACCACAAAATTCAAAGGGCATAAAAGTCAATTCAAGAGATTACCAGTCACGAAATGCCACCTGGCGTACACCAGATATACCCCAAAAACACATTACAAAAACTAACCGGCGGTCGCTTGGAAAAAAGGTTGGAGAGAAGTCCCCTTCTCCTTTCGTCCGACATTCCACCTCTGCAACTTTGCCTTAAAAATTCCCTTGTTGTGAAACCCCTATTCTACCCTCAGTCTTTTTATAAAATCCCACCTCTGTCCCATTCTCTCCCAAACACCAAATTTCTTCTATATGACAGACCCACACTTTGAAAATCCACCAAAAGACAAATTTTGTTCCCCTCCCTTAATTTACTAGAAACACCCTCTATTGGGCTTTTGCTAAAGGTATAATTTTTCTTTTATCTGTTTCTAATTTTCTTGATTTTTCTTGTTCTGTTTAATACTTTGTTCTGTCATTTTCTTGATTCATCGTTGGTTTTGTCTAGTTACTATCTTGTTTCTTCGACTTAAAAATGAGTTTTGCTTGTGGGTCTTTTTGAATCTTGATAAGTTTAGTTGAGTATGTGAAGATCTGCATGAGAATTCAAGAAATCTTGTTGTTCTTTTTAACACTTGGAAGTTGGAAGATCAATTGTTGATAATTTCTGTAGTCATTTTAAATGGTGTCAATTCTCATAAAGGTGTGACGCAATATCGGATCTGTTGTTTAGACTTTCTTGTTTGATGAATGGAGTGTTCATCTATTTACAAGTTTGATTTGTTTTCTCTAATTTACATTGCTGTTTTTTGGGAATTTTGTAGGGGGTTTTGTTGATTTGTTTATTGCATACACCTTGAATTGTTATGGATGGGATTCATGAAGTAAATGAGAATGGAAGTTCTGCACATCATGAACAGAATCCGGTTGTAAATAACTCTGCAAATGGTGGCTTGACTTCCCAATATCCTCCAAATGGGGGCGTGGGACACCTGGTTGATGGTGTCGAGGAGACCTCTATTGAGCAGCTTTATGAAAATGTGTGTGAGATGCGGAGTTCTGATCAATCACCATCGAGGCCTAGTTTTGGATCGGATGGTGAGGAGTTTCGGATTGATTCAGAGTTGCGCCATCTTGCAGGAGGGGAGATGGCAGAGGTGGAGATAATTGAAGAAGACGAAGAGGTGCATAAGCCGGAGAATGGTGATTATCATAGTGATTCTGGATCCAAGAACGAAAGCGTATCTGCTGCGAAGTTGGATAACTCACAATCTGCAAGTGCAAGTACCCCTTCGGCACAATCAAGGAAGGCTTCTCACTTGCAGGTGGAATCTGAAGTTTCTGCAAAATCAAGTCCTAAGAGCNAAAGCGTATCTGCTGCGAAGTTGGATAACTCACAATCTGCAAGTGCAAGTACCCCTTCGGCACAATCAAGGAAGGCTTCTCACTTGCAGGTGGAATCTGAAGTTTCTGCAAAATCAAGTCCTAAGAGCAGAAATCTGGAGAAACCTCCGTGGAGTGAGAATACTGTTGGAAAAACAAAAAAGTACAAGAGTTCAGCTTCGGGGAGTCTGAAATTGCAAAGCGAAACCAAGGATCTGTCTGAAGCAGCTTCAGACAATCCCGATCTTGGTTCATTTCTGCTCAAACAAGCAAGGGATTTAGTGTCTTCGGGAGATAATCCAAGAAGAGCTCTTGGGCTAGCTCTCCGTGCAGCAAAGTCATTTGAGAAATGTTCCAACGGGAAGCCAAGCTTAGATGTTGTCATGTGTTTACACGTTATTGCAGCTATACACTGTAGCTTAGGCCAGTACAATGAGGCTATCCCAATTTTGGAGCATTCGATCGAGATTCCAACTATTGAGGAAGGCAACGATCATGCCCTTGCTAAATTCGCTGGTTATATGCAGTTAGGGGATACCTATGCAATGTTGGGTCAACTAGAGAATTCAATTTCGTGTTACACGACAGGTTTGGAAGTCCAAAAACAAATTCTTGGAGAGCATGATCCAAGAGTCAGTGAGACATGTAGGTATTTGGCTGAAGCTCACATTCAAGCAATGCAGTTTGACGAAGCTGAGAAGCTTTGTCAAATGGCTCTTGATATTCACAGAGAGAATGGTTCTCCATCTTCCCTTGAAGAAGCGGCCGATAGGAGACTCATGGGGATGATTTGTGAGTCGAAGGGAGATCACGAAACTGCTCTCGAGCATCTTGTATTAGCCAGCATGGCCATGGTGGCTAACGGGCAGGAATCCGAGGTGGCGTCTGTTGATTGCAGCATTGGGGATACTTACTTATCCTTAAACAGGTATGATGAGGCGATTTTTGCTTATCAGAAAGCACTTACATCTCTCAAGTCAAGTAAAGGGGAAAACCATCCAGCTGTTGCGTCAGTTTTTGTCCGTCTGGCTGACTTGTATAACAAGACGGGGAAATTAAGGGACTCGAGGTCGTACTGTGAGAATGCCCTTCGAATTTACGAAAAGCCAATACCTGGGATTGCTCCAGAAGAAATCGCTAGTGGTCTAACTGACATCTCTGCTATTTATGAGTCAATGAACGAGCTCGAGAACGCACTCAAGTTGCTGAAGAAGGCACTAAAGATATACAATGATGCGCCAGGTCAGCAAAACACAGTTGCTGGAATCGAAGCGCAAATGGGAGTTATGCATTATATGTTGGGAAACTACTCGGAGTCTTACTCCTCGTTTAAAAGTGCGACTACAAAGCTCCGAGCTAGCGGGGAGAAGAAATCTGCTTTCTTTGGGATTGCGCTTAACCAAATGGGGCTGGCTTGTGTGCAGCGTTATGCGATTAATGAAGCTGTCGAATTGTTTGAAGAAGCAAGAGGCATACTGGAGCAAGAATACGGACCATATCACCCTGATACACTTGGAGTTTATAGTAATCTTGCTGGCACCTATGATGCAATTGGGAGGTACTTCACATATCTTAATATTCTTCGTTACAAATTTGCAAAATTTCATATTTACAATTGGGATTCTCGAGCCAATATTATATTTCCTGAACCTATTTAAGTCGATGATGAAGTAAACTTGCATGCAGAACTATAGGTTCTATATTTAACAATTGAATGAAGATTGAATGGATCACTTTATGCATCACATAAGTTTTACATTGTGCCGAAAGAATAAAAGGATTTAAGGTCTGTTTGGCACGGAATTTGACCCGTTTGGATATTTTCTGGAAGTACTTTGTCTGGTTTGAAGAGGTTTAAGAGAAAATTCACCCAAGTTAGCTTCGACTTAAAGTTTTTTTTTTTTTTTAACAAAAAGTAGAAGCAAAATCTTCTCCAAATAGACCCTTATATTAGATTAACATTGTTTATAGGATGAGTTGATGAGAGTGAATTAGTTTTTCTTAGGGTCCGTTTGATTGCAAAGGTGGAAAATGGGTGGAAAGAAAATATTTTATAGGGAAAAGATTTTCCTAGAAATTGTTTTACTGGGAGGTGTAATTGATCGTGTTCGATTGGTATAATTTTCCATGGAAAATGTTGAAATTTTGATGTCCGTTTGACTTCGTTTTTTATGGAAATTGTCCATTAAAGTGATAATTTTTTTTACCATTGGGTTTAGAATTTGTTCCAATTGCAAAAAAAAATTTAAAAAAATTATCATACCGAATACCATTCACTTGGCTATGTTTTGTATGGAAATTGTCCATTAATGCAAAAAAACTTTACCATTGTTGATAGAAATTATTCCAATTGCCAAAAAGAATAAAAAAAAGGTGGAAAACCATTTTCACACCAAAGTGGTGGGAAAACAAATTCCATGAAAACCAAGAAAATGAGGGTTGGGGGGAAAACAATTTCCAAGGAAAATTTGTCTATCAAATAAGGCAAAAGATGGAAAGTGGATCCATTTTCCATGGAAAATTATAGATATCAAACGGACCCTTAGTGTCCAATTTGGGAAGTGAGGAAGTCTTGCTAATGTTTATTTTCTATACAGATTCAATGATGCAATTGAAATTCTTGAACTTATTGTTGGTATGAGAGAGGAAAAGCTCGGGACAGCAAATCCAGATGTGGAAGATGAGAAGAAGAGGCTGGCGGAGTTATTAAAGGAGTCAGGCAGGGCTCGCAATAGGAAAAACCGATCTCTCGAGACCCTACTCGATTCAAACCCTAATACGAACACTATAAATAATGGTGCCATTAGAGTGTGACCAAGGTAGCTGTACATGATATCCAACACACTATTAAAGTAACGGTATACTTTATCCTGGGATTGTTTCAAAATTTGTATCGATTCATGTTATGGTAGTCGTCATAAGTGTCGTGTTTTGTAATTTTTAATTTATGATGGCGGTTTTTTGTAAATGAACATTATATTCTTATACAACTTATTATGGATGTTCATACAAGTCTCTTTTTTAAAATCGTGTATAGTTCAGTTCGGCCGAGTATACAAGACATTGATTCGTGTATGGCGGAGAATGAAAAATCCTAATCGAAAGGGGAGGATGACAGTGATTAAATAACTGTAGGGGCCCTGCATAAGGTCTATAATTGAGTCGTCATCAGGATTGAACGTGGTAGGTGTAATGTTACCGTTGAGAGTTGTTCCTATCCTCTCCGTTCATCGACAGGCTGTTTTTGTAGTTGGGGAATACTGCAAGATACAATCTAGTGGGTCACTAATAAATTTCAATTTGGGCATAAATAGTTGTAACTAGTACATAATGTGAGACAAAAATGCCCTAATTTTAAAATTTCGCCGACAAAAATACTAAAATTCATCGATGACAACTTACCAAAATTGACCACGTCTGGACAAAATGTATTTGAACTACGCCTTGACAATAATCATCATGACTTTGTCTAGCATGTTGTACTAGTTAACGTCGTTTGTATCCATGTTAGAATTCAACAGTGATACAGAAAAATTTAGGTTAACGTTTTCACCGAGTAATCACTAGGAACTTGAGTAACAATTAACGCAAGAAAATTACTTGTAGCAATTTGGTTTTCAATCATACTTGGTGTACATCACGATATACACCAAGTTTTACACTTTACCACGTGGCAGTACACTGGACAGTTTTAAAAAAATAATTTTTTCATCCAATCACTTATTGTCAACAATGGTAATGTCAAGCATGATGTAAGAAAAAGGGTGTACAAATGGCATTATCCTTTGGATTTTTAGTGGATGGATCTCCATCCTTACGGTCCTCATCAATTCCAATACAATTGTCTACTATATACTCTTATGAAATTAACAATATTTGTAGCTCCTATAGTGACCTTAATATCATAAAAATTATTAAAATATAGCACTCTCATTTTACCTCTAAAATTTAAAATAACAAACTACTAACTTTCAAATTAAATGATAAACGAATTGACCTTTGTGACTTGTAAGAGTTCAAGAGAGAGCTCAAAATGCGACTCCGAAACTCTTGGTTCGAAAATGACACAAAATCCAATGTATATTCATCAAACGACGAGGGTCGAGGTTTACCAATGGTTTGTTCAAAGTTAAAACCACTGGAAAATTTGTTCAAAAATGAGTCAAACGGAGGTGAATCCCGTCGAAGTAGAGGCATTGGAGGTTGGAACTGAAATTCCCAGCAATAATCACAAAGATATTGATATCAATCTGAAGAGGCAATGGAAAGAATCTTCAGTAAAATTGCGTGTAGCTAGCTCCCCAGAAAAACGTCGTCGCCAGCAAAGGAAGATTTCCACAGCAAGGACCATACAAGAAATGGTCGAAAGCTTTAGAGCACTAACTGTTGAAAAAGCATCATTATGGGTCCAAAAGTAGATTTTTTTTCCATTTGATTAGCAATAATTGTAATGTTCGAGTATCTAATAGTCAAACTGTTTGCCTCACTAGCGACGTCAAGACCACCAAGCCATTGGATACCCAAGCGTGTTCGACAGGTTAGAAGATGAGGTAAGTTCTCATGGAAAAAAGTATAATCATAACTATCATCATACTGAAAGGAAGGTAGAGAGCTTGCTCAAGACTACTTATTTTGCTCCCCATTATGAGGAGCACGAAAATAGACTCGCAAGGTCTCACAAGCTAAATGACGATGATGAAACTTTACCATTTTCGAAAGAGATGGAGGAAATACCCATTCCTAATAATTTTTTTTTTTTTACCAAAGATAGATAAATACAACGGGGAAGGTGACCATCATTTGGATGAGTATATAACACAGATAAAATTGAAGAAAGTGTTAGATATTTATACAATAAATATAATATGTGAAAGAAATCATTAATTCAGATGAAGTGTCAAATTGATGAGAAGTGTGGAATTTGTGTAGGAGATTGGTGGTTCGAGTCACACCTCACGCATTATATTAAAAGGTCTTTGATTGTGGCTTTGAGGCCTTGAACTTTCTTGATTCTAATAATAATTGTTTTTTTTTTTTTTCATTTTCGGAATAATTTAATGGGTCAACTAGCTAATAAAATATGACTTTTTTCAACTGTCCAGTATTAACAACCTATTACCACTAGCCTAAAAATTGTAAATACTACTGGATCATGGTGGTGGCAGTTACATCATTTTTCTGCCTATATAAACACACATCTGGGCATTAGAAATTACTACAAATACGAAATTGTATCTCCTATTCAGTAAATATTATACTCAATTTTACATATTTTGTGAAGTACGCCTGAGAGTTCTGAAAACCATTTATGATTGTTGCACAATTGGTTTATTTGATCATTGTATCTTGAAGGTGATTGTCCACAGAGGTCGTATCAGTTATCGACAGATAATTTCGATTTAGGACATCCTGCTGTCACGTGACTCGATCAATCGATAAATTTTATGTCCGCTGTCATTAACGATTCACAAAATATAGCTTATGTATGAAGAGTTTGAAGAGACTCATTAGAGTCTTCCCTGAATTTCCATCGTCTCCAGAACAAATGAAGAAGGAATTGAATTACTTTTAATTTTCACGTTAGTTCAAAAATGTATTATCAAAAATGCATTTTTATAAAATTACCAAAAAATATATATATATTCTAAAAAAATATCAAATCAAACAAATTTTGAACGTTTATAAAATTGAAATTTAGAACAGTTTGAAAACAGCAAATCAAACGTATTAAATAGTCAAATCAGAACCACAAATATGATCTTGTCATGATTTTTCCTCCGCATTTCTAGTTTTTGGTCCACTGTCTTATCTCTATAATTTATTTTTAATTTTTTGCAGTTTTTATTGATATCAATGTTCTAAAAGTGTAATGTGTTTTGATGCGTGGAGGTCGATTTCAAACAAGGCAAGCCTAAGAGAGGCCTAAGCGTAAAAGGCATTAAAAAAAAATTCTTATTTTAATATTATTTTAAATTTTTAATCAATCTAAAAATCATTTAATAATTAAAATAGCACCTATTAAACATCTAAAACAGATTTTTAAGAACTTTATACGTTTTTTTCAAAATTTTTAGTAAAAAGAAACGTTTCAAAATTATAATTACATAATGTAAATAGTATAGGAGTTTAAATCTTATCTAACTTGTTATCGAACTCCAATTCAATATCATTTTTTTCATCTAATTCGTCATTCGTATCGTCCAATACAAAATCGGTCTTCTAAAAATTGTAAAAGAAAAAAAATATAGGCAGGCATAGACGTGTCTTAAGTGGTCAATACTGTCGTTGACTGCTTATTTAGGGCTCAGGCCAAACGGTAAGCATCTGGCATTGGTGCCTCTGCGCTCCATTTTGATCGCTAATATATATAGAGATGCATGCGCACACCCAATAAGAAAGCGACCAGAGTGAATTGGAAAATATTTTATCGTATTAGTTCAAAAAATGGCAACTGATTAACGTGTAATCTTATCTAATACAGGTGTAGAGTAGTTTCAAGTTGTCTAAGCAAAATTTGTGACAAGCTGATCTAGAATACGTGATACTAAGGAAACAAATATTCTAGAAAAACTTTGTGCCAACAATTTACATAACTTTTTATTGGGAAGAATACACAAATCAGGTTTTTACTTTCACACATTTCAAAAATCCAAATACAAGTTTGAAAGTTCACAATTCAGATTTTTTAAAATTTTAATTAATAATTAATAAATTATTAAATCAATTTATTATTAAAATATTTAATTATAATATAATATAATTACCCCACCCTCCCTTCACCACCCCAACTGACTTTCCGATCACCATTCTTCTCCGGCGACCGTTCCGGCAACTATTCCGGCGATTGCTCCGATTCCGACGTCTTCGTCGACCTTTCCGGCGACTATTCCGGCCACTTTTTAGGTCACAATCCAAAATTTTCATAGATCACAATTTGTACATCGGTCACAAACTTAAAAATCGAAAGTCGCAATTTGTACATCGGTCACAATCACAAAATTTAAAATTTACTTTACTTATTTTTTGGTCACAATCATCAATTTATTGGTCACAAATTGATAATTTTCAGGTCACAAATTATTAATTTTTAGGTCACATATCTTGTAATCGTCATAGTTTATCGAATTCATTGGTCACAACTTGTTTATTGGTCACAATCACAAAATTTATATTATGACCACCGAATGTTATTGTCACAGATTATTTTTTCACCACGAATTAATTTTTTTTATAGGTCACAGATTGAAAAAATCCAAATTTTTACTGGTCACAACTCTATTTCATGAGTCACAATCACAATTTATGGTCACAGGCACCCACTCTCAACTCAACTCAACTCATCCCATCCCACCCCCAAACAGCCCCCACGACCACCCCCACAGCCATAGCCACAAACCGCCGCAAAAACCACCCAAATCAGACCGTCACCACGACCACCCCCACAGTCACAAACCGCCGCAAAAACCACCCAAATCAGACCGCCGCCACGACCATAGCCACAAATCGCCGCAAAAACCACCCAAATCACACCGCAAACTGCCACCACAACGCAAACACACCAAAAAATGGAATAAAAAAATATCAAAACCACATATCAGCCATAGCAAAAATGAAAACTAAAAAAAAAAGAGGAGATGGAAATAACAGATCTGCGCCGTTGGCTTCGAACGCCGGAGAGAAGACGGAGAACCCAACCGCTTCCGGCCCCGCTTCAGATTTGCTGTGAAAGAAGAGTCCTCGGCGGCAACCACCATCGTCGATCCACCACCGCTGTACAGAGCCACAGATCCGCCACAAATCTGTCGTTAGGTGTTCCAAAAACTAAGTGGGTTGGCTGATGAGTGATGAGATTTGAAGGTCCCAGCCTTCACTCACGGGTCCTATTCTTGGCATGGCGGTGGAGGCGGCGGCGGCGACAACGTGGTGTCGCAGAGAGATGGGAGGAAGGGATGAGAGGATGGGAAAACGATTTTAGGGTTTGGGGTAGATTGGGTGGGGTATATATAAATTAATTTATTGTAAATAAAAATTAAAAAAAATTAATTATTAATTCAAAACCTGATTTTTGCAATGTGAAACTTAAATCAGGATTTATGAAAATGGTAATTTAAAAACAGGTGTGGGTGTAATTTCCTCCTTTTTATTTGTGCTCTTTTGGGAGAAATTATAAGTTGTTAAAATTATAAATTAATTAAAAATGAGTAATAAAAATGTGGATAGTAGTTGTGGATATTAAGCAATATGTGAAAAATGAACATAATTATATAGCCCCAAGTAAATTTTGTGGAATTTAATATTATATCGTAGCATTTTATGTGCCGAATGGATTGAATTGCACTCCAAATTTTGCATGGAAAGAGAATGACCATTATTTAAAGAAAATATAGTTTTGAATAGTGATTTTTAAGAATTTCGTGGTTAAAAATAAGCATGTAAAAAAGAGTTTAAAAATAATAATTATCAAGCCCCTGTTTGTTTCTCATTTTTCATCCATAAAAATGAGAAATATAACCGTTATCCATAACATCAAATCATTAATTTTAATTTTCTATCTCTTGTGTGGGGCCCAATAACGACTATATTTTTCATTCTCATTCTACAGTAATGAGAATCAAACGAGCCCTTGAGGACTTAAAGTATGTCCCATATAATTTGAAAATAATTGAAATGTATAATAATAATAATATCGACTTCGACTTGTAAATTATATGCTCTCTTTGGGGTTAAAATATGTCCCATAAATTTGAGAAAAAAAAATTGAAATATATAATAATAATAACAACCATTTTTGTTCCCTACAGGGCCACTGATGCGAGTACCCGGTCGTAAACTCCAGGGTCTCGTGGAATTAGTCGAGGTGCGCGCAAGTTAGTTCGAACATCCACGATTGTCAAAAATAATAATAATAATAACAATAACAGCCATTTTCGTTTCCCAAAAATACTTACAATAATTCACCAAAAAGAAATCAAACTCATAAGTCATACCTAATCAAATTAATATTTTAATCACAAAAAGTGAAAAAAATAATAATAATATTTTTTTTTTTATGAAAAGAACCCCACCAGATCTTTTCTGTATGGCAGGGACGACTTCCGCCGATCTCCGTCGTTTCTGTCGGATAGCGCTGCTGCTTTAGCTTTCCCGCCACCGACAACCGGCGTTTCTACTCCCTTTTTAATTTTCTCATTTTCCTTTTGTTTGCTTGGAGTTAAAATGACTAAAGTACTCTGATCGCCATCGCTGTGGCTCCTGTTCAAAAGGTCTTTAAACGTGCACCTCTTAGGAGAGCCAGTGGAGTTGCTCTTCTTACACCGCCCTTCCGCCGCCGACGACTTTGGCCTCCACGTGCAATAGGTTTCCGTCGGAACTCCGTGTAGATCATCCACCTCCGATGACGAAGAAGACGTCGTTTCACTCTGAATGAAAAGCTTCCTCAATGGAAGCCTAATCGGAGCCTGAGACGAAGAATCCGAATTTTCGACCCATAAGTCTTTATTGAAAATGGGGAAGAAGGGTCGGATCTGGCCGTTGAAGAAGATTTCATCAGCCGAAATTGAAGACGAAAACTCAGAATCACTGGTCACAAATGAAAACTCAAATTCTTCATCAACGTCATTTTTCGAATTTGCTTCATATTCTTCTTCAGTTTTTTGATAAAATTCTTCAGAATTGGACTGTTCTTCATTGAATTCTTCAACTACCCGAGCTGCAATTTCTACGCTATTGGAGTAGCTACTGAAGCTCGGGGAGATCGAGAGCACCTGACCGGTCTGCATTATCTGTATCACCGAGAGCAAAACGAATATGGAAAAATCGAAGCAAATTAAGTAATGGAATTCTCTTGAAAAAAATTTCATGACTGGGTGAGATTATATAGGCGTGAATGGTTGGATACGCATTTGCAAAAGAGAAGAAAAAAGGCATATACGCGGGAGATGAAGGGTTATGTTTGTATGCGGTAAGGTGCAGGTAAATTTCTGGTCATCGTTGAAAAATTGGTGGTTCAGAATCAGACTTGAATTTTTTACTTTTGTCTGGTTTGTCAACAAAAATTGGGTGGTATGAAAAATTGGTAGTTCGGACTTGAAGTTTTTGACCTTTGACTGTCGTCTGGTTTGTCAACAAAAATTGTGGTATAAATGTACAACTTGTAGCATGAGAAATAAAATTGGATTTTTTTAACACTATTAGGCCATGTTTGATAAGGGTGAAATTTCATGAAAAATGGAATTGATTTTCCATTTTCCAACTTTGTAGGTGTTTGATATGCTTCATTTTCTTGGCAAAATGTTTTCTTAATCTTGGTCTCACTTGCACCATTTCATGGCAATTGTTGAAAACATTTTCACACAGTTTTTTATTTTTATTGGCAATTGAAACAAATTTCATAATCAATTGTAAAAAAAAATTTCAATTTAATGGACAAGTTCCATGTAAAACAAAACCACGAACACTAAATTTTGATTTTAAAAATGAATTTTTTGGAAAATTAGAAATTTTCGTTTTTTTTTTATTTTTTGACAATATGATTTCCCACTAAAATGGTGGGAAATCTGATTCTAGGTTTTCTATTTTATTTTATTTATTTTTGCAATGTAAACAAATTTTATAATCAATTATAAAAAAAATTTCACTTTAATGGACAATTTTCATGTAAAACAAAACTAAACGAATACAAAATTTAAAAATTTTCCAAGTGAAAAATTATACTAATCAACTTAATTAACAATTCTTTGTAAAACAATTTCTAGGCAATTACTTTATCTGGAATTCATTTTCTTTCCACCCATTTTCCATCATCGCAATCAAACGGACCCTTACTTTGTTTGGTTAACGTAAATGAGGTAGTAATTTCCATTTTTTTAGTGTTAAGGATTCAAATTTGTTTGTAAGTGATGAAGTTCTAATTGAATTCAACAAAAAACACAGCTTTAAAAAATTATACGCGGAATTAGTATTTACGACGTGAAAGTTTCAGTTGAATATAAATATAAGTTGATAAAAAAGTAAATTACTTTTAAATATTACTATTGTACACCAAGACACTGCGCGAATTCGAATTCAAGTTCAACTTCATCTAGAAGTAAGATGAATTCTTATCTTCCACAAATTATGACATCAATAATAGGGCAAGTTCTTATCAAAAGCAAACATATGCGAACATTGTTTACATGAAAAAAATTAGAACAACACGTCTCTAAAATATATATTATATGTGTTCAAACATTAGTTCAACAATACAAGACTTGGAATCAAATAGTTTATATTGGAAATAGTCAATTTGCTTTATAATTTATGAAGGACAAATAATCATGTTACAGTGTCAGAAAGAATGTAATTGAAAGATTGACATATGTGTAAGTGACAGTAGATGATCGAATGAAAAAATTGACTGCATTTTAAATTATCCAATGATAAAATCCATGTGACATTACGTCAAAGTTTTTGTTAATGTAACATTTCAATTGAGCTGGCAATAAAATAAAACAAAATAAAAATAAATGAAATGACATCCTCTCGCCGCTTTTATTGTCTCCAGTTTATTTATTTGTTTTTTAGACTCGTCAACGAAAAGAGAAAAATGAAGTTTGTGAATATTAATATTGAATTTTATTTTTGGCCTTAACATCATCTTAGTTATTACAATTAAACTCACCATAGTTTTCATGCCATTTTCTCTTTTCTTCTAAGGCTTATTTATATTTGAAATCACGGTATTCACATTATTCAATTAGATATGAATAACAGGGAAATTATTGAAAATACCCTAAATTCAACCATACCCTTTCCAAAATACCCCTTTTTACTATTCAACCTTGAAACTACCTAAAATACCCTTAACAT
>CAIGRM010122155.1:0-18549 GCA_903798335.1 Fraxinus albicans
CTTAAATGATGTTAGTTTTATTTTTTGATTATAATTGAAGTTATTTTTTGGAAGAATTAATTTGTTATATTATGATACATGTTATAATTCGATAAATGTGCATAGTTTTGCTTTTATTTTATCTAATTGAATACATACTATCCATTAATTCGTATATTGTTATAAATGCTGAGGTCAGTAGAATTAGTGAGATTCTTACTTAAACCTGTTGATTGTCAGTTGAGTGATAGTTCGATGATCTAGAACTATTTAATTCACCAACTGAGTTAGAGTTCTTAAGTTAGAAGAATTAATATAATTCTCACTTAGAACTCATGGAATTTTGCACTATGAAATTAAGCTTATGATAGTGAAACAATAGGATTGCAGACGATGATTGGGAACATAGTAAACTTTCAACTCTGTGCTTAACGTTGAACTATGGTAGACGTTAATCTGCATTAATGCAAAATTGAATGTGCATAAATGGGTATTAATTGAGAATAAAATGTCTCTAAAAACTGATAGATCATGGCATCAAAATCTATAGTAATTATCCTTAATAAAGGTAATAAGCTAAATGCAATAACATTTAGCATGATAAGCTTTTGAGTATACTAGAAGGACATGATGGTTTAGAGAGCATCAACCATGTAATAGAAGACCTTATGTAGATCATACTGCTCTAGAGAATAAATATTGGAACTTTTTTAAGTACGAGAAAAGATAGGTTCTTGTACTTGAACATTTGAATTGTTAAAATCTGTTACAAATGATCTTTTTCTCGAATGTGACTTGGCTAAGATGCAAAAAGAATAAATTACAATTGGGATCATGAACTTTTGAAGATTGTGATGATGGGATCCCGAACTTTTAATTTTTAGCATATGAAGTCCCAAATCTTTTAAACATCTATGCCAAGGGTCTTTTTGGATAGAAAATGTCAGATTCATCGTTAAAATATAAAAAATTGAATAAATGACCATTTTACCACTAGTTTGATTTAGGGTAAAATGCACCTAGGGTCCGAAACATTTAAAGGTTGTCACTATAGATCCTGAACTTTTGAATTCTAGCATTCAATGTTCTCAACCATTCAAACTTCTATGGCAAGGTTCCTTTTTAATGGAAATGTTAGATTGATGGTTTAAAAGTCAAAACTAAGCCCCTGTTTGGCCAAAAATTTTTAGAATAGTGATTGATGGGAGATGTGTGGTTGAAAAGTTTTAGATTTGTGTGTATTATTATTTTATTTGATGAATGTATGGTTGAGATGAAGAGAGAGAAAAATTTAATGTAATGTAATGAGATATAATGGGGGGCAAACAAGGGCTAAATACAATGATGATTTTACCCTTAGTTTGATTGAAAATAAATAAATAAAGAAAATAAAATAAAAATAAAAATTGGTAGGATTGGATATATTTTTTTGTTTTTCATTTTCTTCTTTCTTCTTTATTATTATTTTTTTTAAATTCTCCTTTCTTTCCCTTTAATTTTCTTTATTTATTTGTTTTAAATCAAACATATGGTCATTTTATTTAAGAAAAAAAATCACAATCAATCTGACATTTCAATTTAGAAAGGTGAAAGATTTGAAATTTCAAGTGCTAGGAATCAAAGGTCCAAAATCCTAGATGCAATTTCCCCTAAATCAAATTTATGGTGAAATTGTTATTTTATTCAAAATTTCACCTTTTAATGATGAGTCAGGCGTTTCCCATCCAAAAAGGACCATTGGCATAGAATTTTAAAATGTATGGAACTTCGGGTGCTAAAAATCAAAGGTTATGGATTCATCGTCACATTGTTCTGAGATTCGGGACCCCAAATGCAAATTTCCCTTTAAAAGGAGATTCATTTAGTTCAATTCCAATCAATCCAATCCCACACGATATATATTTTTGTGAGTGAAAAATTGGGCTATGCCAAAAGTAAAGTAAGGGCCACCTCTATTCATTGACATGGACGAATACGGATGGTTTAGGATAAAGTGATTGATTGTACTTTCCACCTTTAATTATTAATCCCTAGATGGTGTTCAAAAATAAAATATCTTCATCCATGCTCACAAAGAGAAACCTAGCATGTTATGACTCGCCACTGGTACTGCCACGTGGCCGACCCACTGTAGTTGTGGACCTATCCCAATCGAAGCATCGCTATAGAAGATGAGGCCTTAGGCAAATTCTGAGGCCCGTTACTCACTCCGAGGTTGGCATGTCGAAGCGGATCAAGTTCGAAGCCCTACCCCGAGTATTGACGGCCTACGTGCAAAGGTCTTGAATTTATTGTGAAATGATTGATGTGACTTTTGTAAAAGTATAATTGTATCTTGTCTTGTCAATGTGATGTAAGAGCATTAAATGCTTTGTGAGCTAGGAATGTCAAAATGATGGCTAGGATTATATGTTTTAGCTAAGGAGATGAGGCCACGTGTAATTTCATCCAAGGGTCACCATCCCATTTGTAACACTATAAAAATCCCCTCCATGTAAACATTGAGGGATGATGTAACTCCTAATACTATACAACAACTTATTTTCTTTTTATGCATGTTGATTTACAATCTTTTACTTTGATTTCATAGCGATTGGTTATTATTGCACAATCGTATCATGTTTATTTAGCCAGCATCCGAACAGAAACATCTCTCGTGTCGTTGAGCTTCTCCCAATTTCAATTTAGGAGTGATCTCGATCGTTGATATGTCGTTACGTGTTGGAATTAGCCTGCGCACACACGAGTGGGTCCGACATCTGTTGGTAGCATATTTTGAGGTCAACAGATTGGCGCCGATTGTGGAAATCCACACTATAACCTCAAGCAACCCAGTGGAAAAAGATTTTCAAGAATAGTTCGGGCATCTCTCTTGAAAAATGATTTGTTCTTGAAAAAAGAACAAGAGGAGGCCCTAAAAGTTTTAGTTTGAGATTTTAGTTTGGAAAAGGATGAGTTCAGATGGTGATGCTCCTCCTAGGCGGATGAGGGATGGTAATGTCGAAGTCTCCCCTAGCAACTGTCCCAGTGGGTCGGCGCCCACCTCACCACCATCATAGGTGAGGTAGGATGAGGATGGCAGCCCAACTCACCAGGGAAATAGCCACTAGGCAGCCAACATGAGAAGTATTACCAACCAAAATTTGGCAATGCAAGAACTATTGAGACAAATGCAAAGCCAAGGGGGCCATCCAATCCCTCACTACGCACCCCAGGGACAGTATCAGCGAGAGATGAGGTACAAAGTCAGAGAGCCCATTCTCCTAGGCACACCAGGGAAGTCAGCCCCCTCGAAAAAGAAGTGAAAGTTGACATATCTTCTAATTATGCATCTGCCAGACCCACTGAAGACCTCTTCAACATGGAAAATAACTTCTCGTCGGAATATAAACTCGAAACTAGGCCTCAGAGGTCTATTAGTGTATTCTACCGAATTAGCCCAGCAGAACCGAGGCCCAGATAGCCTCAGCAGTCCCCAGCACCTAGGAACAAGCCTCAGTCCCCACAGCGCATCAGTGTATTCTACCGAATTAGCCCAGCAGAACTGAGGCCCAGACAGCCTCAGCAGTCCCCATGCCTAGGAACAAGCCTTAGTCCCCACATCCTAGAACTTGGCAACCGGAGGAAAGGCAAGAATATGCCCTCCATGTTGCACGCCAAAAAATAGGCCTCAAAGGAGGGAAGAAGAGGTGAGGAACCAAGTAGGCCCCTTTACTCAACCACCCAGGTATGAGGCAGATGAAAACTATGGTTCAGACGGACCCCAGCGATCTTGTGATTTGGACGATAATGACGAGAACTTGCCCTTCTCGTGGAAATTGAGGAATACCCAGGTACCTAACCATTATATGATGCCCAAAATACCAAAGTATGATGAGAGAGATGACCCGGCTAAACTTTTGAACAGCTATAAGACACACATGAACCTGAGAGGCACCACCCCTGCTGTAAAATGCAGAGCTTTCCACTTAATTCTTAGTGGTGCGGCTGAAATTTGGTACAGTAGGCTACCACCCGAGGGCATTAAGAGCTGGCCAGAATTCAAGAACACCTTCTTGAAGAGATTTGCTGTAAGTAAAGAATGATAGGCCTCCATTCAGCTCCTCCAAGACATGAGACAACAGCCTAAAGAATCTTTGAAAGCTTCTTGTCTCATTTTACCGATGAGATGACAAATTATGTTCAAGTTACTGACCGTGAGGCCTTGTCCGCATTGCGAGGAGGCCTAAACATGAACGCCCTATTTTGGAGAGATGTTCAAAATTAGGACCCAACTACTTATGATGCATTGCTATAAATGATAAGGTCGGAGATTATCAATGAAGAGTGGATCGATCACAGAAATAGGGCCAGTGGAGGCCTCCAGCCTCAACAAAGGCAACGATGGAGAGGACCGACCCACCTCAGGGAAGGCACTTGCCACAGCCACCTTAAATGCGGTGCCCACGTTGGCCTACGAGATGTCACACCTGAAACCAACACTCAACAAACTGGATCAGCATAATAGGCCAAACCACCTCGAATACTGCACATATCATCATTCGTATAGCCACGACACGATAAACTGCAGAGACATTGCCCCATACCCTCGGTGGGCAAGTCTCCGAAATGATCAACAGAACAATTTACGGTAGAGAAATAGGCATGAGGAGGCCACCCCCTGCCGTCAGGATGTATCTCCCCGACGGAGAATGGACCATGAAGAAAAAAGAGCAAGGGACAGACAGCGGCAGCAGGGAGGCCATCAGGCCTGCGGGAATAACGTCCCCATCCACGAGATCAACACAATCTTTGGAGGACCATATATAGGTAGGAAGATGAAGAACTCCCAAAGAAACTATGCCAGAGAAGCTAAAGGCCCCCCACTAACCAGTTATATAGTAAATGGTAGTTCCCGAAGGAGTCGGCACCATTCATTGTGTTCACTCAGGAAGATACAGAAAGAGTTCACTTTTCCCATTGCGATGCCCTTGTAGTAAGGGTCGTAGTGGCCTAAAACGGGCTAAAGCGGATGCTAGTGGACAATGGTAGCTCCATCAACATCCTTTTCGGAGCAACTTTTGACAAAATGATTTTGGATCACAAGTTAATTCCCATCACCACCCCCATGTATGGCTTCACAGGAGATAGCATAATTCCAAGGGGTAAAATCACACTTGCGGTGGAAATGGGAGAGCCACCCCAATCAACTTTGAACTTTATGGAGTTTCTGATAGTTGATAGTAGGTCAGCTTACCATAGAGTATTAGGAAGACCTGCATTGAAAGATTTGGGAGCCATCACCTCCATCCATCAATTGTGCATGAAATTCCCCACCGATCATGGAGTGGAAACGGTAAAGGGTGACCAAAGGGGTGCTCGAGAATGCTACTTAAATTCCATTAGAAAGGTAAAGCCCAGGGAGATCTACGTGGTGATAGCTGATATGGATATGGTGGACGTCCCTAAGTCCCACACTCGATGAGATCGACCCTCACATTATTGAATCCGAATTCCAGACAACCCTAATAGAGGAGCTGGAGAATTTTCCAGTGGACCCCTTAAATTCTGCTAAGTTGTTATAGGTGGGAAGAGGCCTATAGCTTGAGATTAAAGAAAGGCTCATGGACTTTCTAAGTAGGAACCTGGACGTCTTTGCTTAGAAGTACGAGGATATGGTAGGCATTGACCCCCAATGTCAGTTGTTACCACTTGAAAATTGACTCAAAGGCTTCTCCACATAGATAGAAGTTGAGGGCTTTTAACTCTGAGTGATATGAGGCCCTGAAGGAAGAAGTACAAAAGTTGATCAAGAATGGCTTCATCAGGGAGGCCCTATACCCGAAGTGGATCTCCAACCTGATCTTAGTGAAGAAGCATAATGGAAAATGAAGGGTGTGCACTGATTTTTTTAACCTTAACAAAGCTTGTCTCAAGGACAGTTTTTCCCTCCCAGGATAGATCAACTGGTAGACTCCACCGCTAGACATTAATTACTGAGTTTCATGGATACGTATTCTGGCTATAATCAAATTCCCATGTACCAGGTGGATAGGATATCACTTCTTTTATCATGGACAGAGGCCTTTTTTGCTACAAAATAATGCCCTTCAGGTTAAAGAATGCTGAAGCCACCTAACAAAGGCTTGTTAACAAAATGTTTGCTAACCTCCTTGGTAAGACAATGGAGGTCTATGTGGATGACATGCTTTTCAAGAGCCTGAAAGTGGATGATCATATAACCCATTTAAACGATAGCTTTCAGATCCTGAGAAGATACCAGATGATGTTCAACTCCCTTAAGTGTGCATTCAGTGTTGCGTCAGGCATGTTCTTGGGAAATATGGTCAACCAAAGAGGAATAGAGGCAAATCTCGATAAAATACGAGCATTGATCGAGATGAGGTTCCCTAAAAAATCGAAGGAGGTACAAAGGTTAACTGGGTGCGTGGCCACTTTAAGTTGCTTCATCTCGAAAGCCACCGACAAATCTTTCCATTTCTTCAAGATTTTAAAGAGAGTGAAAAGTTCCAACGGACAGAGAAGTGTGAAGATGCCTTTCAAGAGTTGAAAAAGTACCTAGGACAGGCCCCCCTCCTCTCAAAACCCAAGCTTGGAGAAGCCCTACAACTCTGCTTGGATGTTTCTAATGAAGCCATTAGTGTTGTACTTATCAGAGAAGAGGGCACTACCCAGCTATCGGTGATGTGGACATCATTGGACCCACCGGGATCTATTTTTATCGTTATTGGACCTTATTCTTATCATTTATGTTTTCTATTTATTATTGTTATTGGGCTTGTAGTAGTGGGTTGGCCCAAACTCGTTAGGTTTTCGCTATTTATTGATTTTATCATTGTTATTGGAACATTTGATGAATATGATGAATTAAAGATTGGTTGCAGCCGTTTTCTCCCCTCTTCATCCCCTTCCCCTATTCTTCTGGCTTCTTTCCCCTCCCCCTTCTTTCTCCTCTACTTCATTCTTCTTCATTTTTGTTTGATAATTAATTCTCTATTTGTCCAGCATCAAATTTGGTATCAGAACTAAACTTGGGAGATAATTCATTTACACCAGTTCATCATCGAGAACAGTTAGTATGCAACCTATTATTCTAGCTCAAGCACCGTCTGCTTGCCAAATCACAACCCAGCCTAGATTTCTTCAAACTTCAATGAGTTATGCTACATGTACAAAGTTAGTCACAAAGTTGGTTGACAAAATAATATCTACACCAATCATTTTAAAAACAGATTTTTAAATCATTTGAAATCGACTGTTTGGATTTTGCCAACACACTTTGTAACCCAACTTTTGTAATTCAACTTTGTACAGATAGCATTATTGAACCCCAATATAGTAACTGCAAGTCACTTTGCGGTACCCGACACCTTTCACTAAACAACAGCCCACCAACAATCAACAACTGCAAAATCAGTCACCGTCTTCATCAACCTACAAATTATGGTTAACACATCCATATACAAAATAACCCACCATCCCCGGGACCTCCCTTGCTTCACATCATAGCCACCGACATCACGCCACGCCATGGATGGTTCTACTAATCATTTCAATGGAGTGGGATTGGTGCTTTGTTTGTGGATTGAAAATCTGAATTGGAACATATATTAATTGCCTTATTTCCTCTTAATCCTTTTCCCAGATTTGTTTCCCAGATTTCAATACCTATTCCCAACCTACTTTACATATATTTCAACAAAATCATGACACATACACCTACATTTAGCCCATATGCCACAAGCCCAATCCAATTAAACCTTTAAACCCACATTGTAGCTGGACTCATTTGGATTTTTGTTCAAGTTTTGATATTTTTATTTAGTATATTAGTTGCTATAAAAAAAAGAGTGGTTCTGTATTTCTTTTGGACCTCCGTTTGGGTCCCTATTTTTGTGATTTGCTTTTAGTTAAGAAAAAAAAAAGAGGAAAAAAAAGAGAGAAAAGTGGGAAAAAAAGTGTGAGAAAAAAAAAATAGTGGGAAAAAAAATATTTTCTGACATATTTTTGTAGGTATCTCTTTGACTTGTTGGTTGGTTCAGCTAATTTAACGAACAGAACGAGAGCGAATGTTTCTTGTCTTTGGTGATTAATTACTTGGCGCTCACTTACCTCGACGAACAACAGGGGAGCTACTGTTTATTTATCGTTGGTTTATATTACTATTTATTTTTAAAATTGCTTTCTTTGTGCTGTTGTTATTCTAATTTTACCTAAAGTCCACTTGACTAAGCCTCTTAACTTGTTAAATTCCCATAATTTTACCTAAGGTTCAAGTGATCGAATCACTTGACTTGTTCAATTCCCATTTTACCCCTTATTTTATGTGATCGAATTTTTGGCTAGTATTTGACTACTGCTTTGTCATTTTACATGTATCAACAATATTAGCTTGTCATATTTGGATTTACATAATCCCAAAGTTTAAAAAATAAAAATAAAAGTTAGTATTTTCCGTTGCTTGCACTTCTTGTTCCTTGATCTCTCTATACACTTCATTTAGCTGGTAGTACATTGCATGCAGTTGTGTAGTGGTCGTCTTGTCACATCTAGTTCCCGTAACCTGACCATGGACCTATCTTAACTTGATGTCATCGCTCGTCAATTAGCACAACTTATCACTCAAGTCGCCGCTGTCCAAATTGAGATGGTCGCTACTCATAAAGAGAATAGAGATTTAGCTGCTAGGTTATCCACTTTTAAGTAAAACCGTAGGGATGGGAATTGGGTTTGTAAGCAAGAACGAGGTTATGACCATCACAATACTCATTCTCTTCCACGTCATAAGGGGCATCTCTTTAAAGACAATAATGTAGATGCTCCTACTTTTGATGGTTGCGTAGATTTTGAGGTTTTTACTCAATGGACTGCCCTTAAACAAAGGAATCGGTCAGTGACTGAGTATATTGCTGAATTTGAGGAATTTCGAATGAAATGTCATGTCATTGAGGATGAGGCCCTGACTTTGAGTAGGTTTAGTCAAGGTTTAAGAGATGATCTTAGGCGTGAGTTTTTCCTTTGGGGTGTCACCATTCTTGATCAGGCTTACTCTTTAGCCCGAGATTTTGAATTGATTATTGGTACTCCATATATGATGCATGGTGACAACTATACACCAATATCCTCAATGCCATTTCCTCTTAAGTCTATTTGGATACCTTTCCCGTCTATTGTTTCTCCTGTGTTCAAAAATACGGGTACAATTTCTGATGTTTCAATTATTTCATCTCACTTACAGTGCTTCAACTATAAGGACTTTGGCCACATCTCTTCCAAATGTCTTAGCAGAACCTTGGTCATTGAAGAACGAACGGATATAATAGATGAGCGGTTAGAAGATCAAGTTGATGAACCTAAGCTTGAAGAATTTGATGACTTGGATGATAGTGAGAACACCTCCTTAGGTAGTATTCGAACTCTTCCTGTGAATCTAGGTATTGTACCCCTTGTCCCCGATACCTCTCAGTCAAGTGTTGTATGATGTACCCTTATCCAATCCAAACGTGCTATTGTTTTGCTCAATCATGCCCTTTTTAAGGAAAATCATGGGAATTGGGAGTTGACCGTCCCAACAGCTCAAATTATATATAAAAATTTTGTGAATCGGTCAATAAGTATGAATCCCTTTGAAATTACTCATGATTATGAGCTTATGAAGCCTTTAGATCTTATTCCCATGTCCCCACATGCTAGTGTGTCAATGTCAACTGAGGCATTTGTACGTCATCTTCATGATTTGCATATTGAGATCAATAAACGACTCGAAACAAGTAATGCATCATATCAACTTCAAGATGATTTGCATAAACGACTTTTTAATATTGGGGATTATGTTATATTGCAAGCTCATAGTGCTGATATTTTTAAAATTTTGAAGCATGTTGGTCCAAATGCACCTGTCATTGATCTTTTATCATATTTTGGCTACCATTCTACTTTAAATATTGAGGACTTCATTACTCACAAACACCGTTTCAATTCCTTTGATGATCCTTTTCTATTTAACTTTGTGGACTTCGATTTCACCAGTAGATTTCCGACCAAAGTAAAAGGAAACTAAAAAATAGACAAAGATAATTTTCTATTTAGCTTTGTGGACCCCCAACCTGTTTATCTTAATATTTTTACTTTAGTACCATCTGTTACAACACACAAAGATACAATTGATATTATTTTAGATGAACAGATGGTGTTGACCAATGATGGAGAAATTGGGTGCTTCCTTGCTCGTTGGGTAGTTTCACCTGATGCAGATCATATTCTTAGGGACAATTTGCAACGGCGTTGGCATCATTTGCTAAGTTTCGATATTTGGTTCTTATGAAAGATCGTCTCCATGGTCGAAGTTTATCCACTCGACAGAGTCGAGTTTTCTCCCACCCCAGGAGAGTTGATGCGGATATCATTGGACCCATCAGGATCTATTTTTATCGTTATTGGACCTTATTTATTTTATCGTTATTGGACTTTATCATTTATGTTTTCTATTTATTATTGTTATTCGGCTTGTAGTAGTGGGTTGGCCCAAACCCGTTTGGTTTTCACTATTTATTGGTTTTGTCATTGTTATTGGAACAGTTGATGAATTAAAGATTGGCTTGTAGCCGTGTTCTCCCCTCCCCTTTCTTTCTCCTCCGCTTCATTCTTCTTCCTTTTTGTTTGATAATTAATTCTCTATTTGTCCAGCATCAACCGATTTACTACATTAGCAAGGCCTTGCTAGCACCCGAAACCCGATACTTGGATATGGAGAAGCTAACCTTGGCATTGATCATCGCGTCAAGAAAGTTGAGACCTTATTTTCAAGCCTACACGATATATATGTTGACCAATTTCCCGCTTTGGCAAGTACTCCAAAAGCCAGATGCCTCGGGGAGACTATTGAAATGAGCAGTGGAGTTAAGCAAGTTCAACATCCTCTTCAAAGCAAGGGCCAGGCCCTAGCTGACTTTATGATGGAATTCGCCCACGTCCTAGAGATGGAAATTGCGGAGCCTGTTGTGCCCCTCACGTAGAATCTGTTCATGGATAGGTCGGCTGGAGATGCAAGCTTGAGGGTTGGCGTTGTCAGGGTAAGGCCCGAAGGTTACAAATTGAATTGTGCAATGCGGTTTGGATTTAAGGCCACTAACAATGCAGCCAAATATGAGGCATTGCTTGCTAGCCTTAGACTAGTGAAAGAAATGCAAGTAAGGAGGTTACTCATCAGTAGCGATTCCCAACTTATCATTGGCCAGATAAACTGCAACTTCATAGCCAGGGACAAGGGCATGGTCGCGTACCTTCGGTTAGTGATGGACTTGCTTCCATCCTTTGAAAAGTTTGACATAACCCAAATCCCACGTATCGAGAACAATCATGCCGATGCCTTATCAAAATTGGCTAGCACTAAATATTCAGAATTATTGACGGTAGTGCCAATTGAGCACCTCCCGAAACCTTCCATCGCTGCAGAAGAAGTGATTTGGGTGGAAGGGACCCCAACATGGATGCAACCTATTTTAGCTTATCTCAAAGACTAGGTTCTTCCTGACAACAAAGAGGAAGCTTACAAGCTAAGAAGAATGTCTGCTCATTTTGTGCTGATAGATTAAATCCTCTATAAACGAGGGTTTTCCTCCCCCCTCCTTCGGTACGTATGAGGGGAGGAGGCTACCTATATACCCCGTGAGATTTATGAAGACGTTTGTGGCAATCACTCCGGAGGACTCGTGTTGGCACGAAAAGCACTAAGGCGGGGATACTATTAGCCCACCTTGAAAAAGGATGCCGTTCAAGAATATGTGAAAAATGTCAACATTTCTCCCCTATCCAAAGACAACTGTCCCTGGAATTGATTACCTTATCTAGCCCCTGGCCCTTCGCCAAATGGAGTGTGGACATCATAGGCCCCTTTCCCAAAGGCCGAGGGAGCACAAGTTTTACCATCGTCGCGATAGACTACTTTATGAAATAGGTTAAAGCCGAACCTTTGACTAAGATCACGAAAGCCAACACTTCCAAATTTTTGTGAAAGAACATCATATGTTGGTTTGAAATTCCCCATTCAAGTATCTCAGATAATGGTAGGTAGTTTGATAACAAGAAGGTCAGGGACCTGTGTGAGGAGTTTGGAATCAAGAAACACTTCTCCACCCCTCACCATCCCCAAGCTAGTGGACAAGTCGAAGCTGTGAATAAGATAATAAAGCATACTTTAAGGGGAAGGTCAAAGTATCCAAATGGGTCTGGGTGGATGAACTACCACAGGTCTGTCTAGGTAGATGAACTCCGAACTCCAACTGGAGAAACTCATTTTTCAATGGCATATGGCATTGAGGCTATGAGCCTAGTAGAGGTTGGATTACCCTCTCCACGCATATTGCATTTCAGGGAGATATCAAATGACGAGCTTAGAAGGTGTGAACTCGATTTTCTCGAAGAAAAAAAAGACGATTCCCAACTGAAATTGGCTGTGTACCAAAGGAAGATGACTTGATACTACAATGCTAAGGTCAAGAAAAGGTCTTTCCATATAAAGCATTTGGTACTTCGGAGAGTGTTTTTATCCTCCAGGGAGCCAGGGACAGGCACTTTGGGCCTGAGTTGGGAAGGACCATACTGTATCAAATAAGAGCTCCGACCTGGCACATATCAAATCGAAGACATGGATGGTAAGGTACAGCCTCATCCATAGAACATTGAGCACTTAAGAATGTACTACCAATGAATGTACCAAATATCTAGAAGACCTTTCCCAGCCTTTGTAAATTAATAAATACTTTGTTTGAAGAGCTAAAGAACAAAAATGTTCATTTTAAAGCATGGGCACCTCGGAGTAGAGGATCATATCCCCAAAGGGATCACCTTATTTGAACTCCGAAGAGTACATCACATGCCTTACCTCGATGAAGCAGAACATCAAGGGAGAAGCCTTTACATAGATGAACCATCCACCATATAAGGAAGTGTGGGTACCTTAAAGGAGAGGATCAGATCCCAAAGGGATCACATCATTTAAACCCCGGGGTGTACATCATAAGCATTCATTGGTGAGGCAGAACGTTATGTTATTCGATATGAGGTTAAGTTATTCCGCTATGATTTGCTTAAGTTATATAAGTTAAGCATTTGAAATGAAGTAACGCCGAAGCTATCACTGAAAAATAAAGACAATTACTTTGCTCTAAGTTGTTTCATAAAAATGTTAAGTAAAAATGGTTCGTCATGAAGTCAAGTTATCTCAGTGCTTTTGTTGAAGCAATGAAACAATAAAGAAAGCATTAGAAGATTGAATTGCAAGGAATAGTTTATTCATTCAAAGAGTTAGTGACATGAGGAGGGTCGTAGCTATTACAAAGATGAGCCTAACACTATACTAAGCTGAAGGTGGCTGGGGTGCCAATGCTTCATTGGTGGATACTTCAGTAGTGTTCTGACCCGAAGTTCTTCCTAAAGAGTTTTCTCCTGGTCTGCTTCTTTTTCAACTGCATCCTCAGCATGGGTTTGAGGCACTTCCTCCAAGAACTCTGCCTTTAGTTTAGAAGCATCAAGCTCGGGGTAAAGCTCCTCCATCCTTCCCACCACCTCAGCATAGGCAAACCTTCACCAGTAAGCAGCAAACCACTAATACTCTTCAGTGAGATGGAAGTTGACAATGTAATTCTTCACCGCTTCCTCCCCAGCCCGTTGAGCTTCAGCTTTATCCCTCTTCACCTCATCTACATAGTATTTTATTTGGCTCTCTATTAATTGGTTACCATCCTTGCACCCAGCGAGCTCGAGGTTTGCCTTCTCCAGAGCCTCGACAGTAAGCTTTTGATGATTGTTCGAGGTCTCCACCTTCTTGGTTAAGAAAGCTACCTCACATTGCGATTCGTAAACTTCTTTCTTCATAGCCTCTATTCAGCTAAGATAGAAGTCAACTTTACCTCGTCTTCAGCTCCCTGGGCCCTCATCAACTCAGCCTCTGATTTTTATTTTCTTTATTTCTTCCTCAGCAGCATCAAGTTTGTCCATCGAGGCTTTATTCTTTCATTAAATGTGAGCCAAAACTTCCTGACATTCTAGGGCCACTCCAAAGGCCCTGGTACTTTGGCTCACCAGTGTCGTAGTTAGGTCCACCACATCATAGGTGGACACATACATTTGTCACGGCTCTGTCCAAAATTTGTTGAAATTCTCTATGGCCCTTCGAACCTCCGGTGACAACATTTCAATCACTGCAGGGTGATCTTGTCTTCCCGTCCCGCCAGGAATCTTCGAGATTTGCCTGGGCTCCTCTTCACTTGGACCTTTTTGGCAGCCTCCGAGGCTGGTACTTCTTCTTTCTCAGCCTCCTTATTGGCCCTTCTAACCTTCTTAATTTTCACCCCCTTCATCACAGACTCCATTAGCTTGGGCGGTGGTAGAACATCCTTGTTGGAGTGGGACACTATAGTCCCGAAGTTTACCGGGGCCCTACTGTTATGCACCAACTGTTGTTTCTTTTGGGGCCTCTCCTCTATTTTCCCTTTGCCTTTGTCGCTTTGTTCTACTGGGGCCTTCCTTGGCGCCTCTCCTTAGTACCCTTCTTGGCATGCTCCTTGCTGAGGCGCTCCAACCTTTCCCTTACATTTTTGGTGCTTGAAGATGATGGCTTCAAGGCCCTACTGCCAACGTCTGGCGCGACCTTCAAAATTGTAGCCATATCTGGAGTGGGGTACTCCTTCTTCGTAAATTTATCTGCATGCACCAAAAAGATAAGGTTAGAAGCCTACAACAAGCTAAATGAGATAAAAGCAAGCAAAAGAGTCTCATACCCTTGGAGGCCATCAATCCAAAGTCAATGAAGTATATGTTTCGATCAATGAGGTGGTTGAAGCTCCGAAGCTTTAAGGACTATTTGTAAACGTCTTCAATTACTTCCCACTTCGCCTCGCAGCATTCGAAGCATGGACTGGAATCTGCAACAAGACAGCAATTAGTACAATGTACAAATAATAAATTGAAAGTGTATAAAGCGAGACACTCATGTACTTCATAGTACTGGGTCGGTACTGTGCAGGCTATGATAGTGTCTCCCTCCACTATCTGCCACCTACCCTTAACCCAAAACCAAGACTCCTTCCAGCCCTTGATGGAGGAAGGAATCCCCACAGGGAGTAAGGTAGTACCACCCTTTGGAGTCATCATTTCCCAATACCCTGGGCTGGATGAGGGTTTGGAAGATATGGACTTCCTTCAAGAGGAAGTAAGCCCCAACTAGTTGGCTCCACCCGTTTGGAAAAACCTGGGTAGGAGCCAACATGTAGGTCCTCAGCACCGCCCTAAAGAAAGGGTGCAGAAGTAGATGCATTCCTGCTTTAAATAAGAATTCACTCACTACTATGCACCCCAACCTTGGAAAGCACGCGCGTTCATGGGCCTCGGGTACTAACATTTCTATGTACTAGGGAATGTTGTATTTTTACCTAAATTCGATTAGCTTTTTGGAGGTCATAACAGAATGAATCTTTGCATCCCCCAACCCGCCTAGTAATCTATTGGCTCCTCGCTCATTATATACCACTCTTCTGACCCCCCAAACACGGACTCCTCCCTAAACCTAGTAACTGTGACTACATCCCTCAACGCCTCAAAATCCATTATAGATGAAAAAGAAATATGATGAAGATTATAGAAGTTGATGAAGATTGTGAAAATAATTTCACGAGAAAATACCTAAAGGGAACAAGATGTAGAAAAGAGAAATGCTTGAGAAATTTTGGAAATTTCAAACGCTTGAAAGGATTTGAATGATTTTGCAAAAGTAAAGTTTTAAAATGGCATGAGTTTTGGTTTTTATATGAAAAGGAAAGCAATCCCAGCCGTTGGATCGAGGCCCATTGCATTTGAAGCGTCCATTCTTTGTTGCATCTGGACCATGGAATTCAAATGGTTTACTTTACCAGCACCTCAGATCAACTCGTGATTATCACGTACCTACCTCGGCGCGTAAGCTACTCTAGCAACACGCGTAACCACCATTGTGCATTTAATGTGACGATCGTACATGTATTGAAAGTTGTACCGCCTCAGCTGTCTTGTCTCCAAAATATGCGAAAATGTCAAATCATTGGCATCATTATCAAGTTCAATCATTAGCAAATTTGCCTCGGTAGTTCAGCACTCCTTTGCCTCAGCTTCAATTAAATTCAGCAACAATTAGTAAAATGGCATCGACAAATCAGCATTTCTCCGTCTCAACTTCAATTAAATTCAACAACTATTAGTAAAATGGCCTCGGCAATTCAGCATTTCTTTACCTCCGCTTCAATAAAATTCAGCTATCATCAAAGTTAGTCAGTCTTGACATTTCAGAATTTTCCACCTTAAATTAGAAACTTCATATATTACTAAAGTCCACGCATAACATGAATAATTATACATGGACTTGGGGGACCATTGTTATGACTCGCCATTGGTATTGCCACGTGGCCGACCCGCTGTAGCTGTGGACCCACCCCAACCGAATTTTTTTCCATAGAAGATGAGGTCCTGGGCAAATTTCGAGGCCGTTACTCACTCCGAGGTTGGCATGCCGAAGTGGATCAAGCCCAAGGCCCTACCTCGGGTAGTGACGGCCCACGTACAAAGGTCTTGAATTTATTGTGGAATGATTGATCTGACCTTTGGAAAAGTATATTTGTGTCTTATCTTGTCAATAAGATGTAAGAGCATTAAATGCGTTGTAAGCTAGGAATGTCAAAATGATGGCTAGGATTAGATGTTTCGGCAGAGATGAGGAAACATGTAATTTCATCCAAGGGTCACCATCCCATTTGTAACACTATAAATACCCCCCTCCATGTAAACATTAAGGGATGATGCAACTCATAATACTAAATAACAATTTATTTTCTTCTTATGCACGTTGATTTACAATCTTTTACTTTAATTTCATAACAATTGTTTATTATTGCACAATTGTATCCTGTTTATTTCGTCGGAATCCGAACGGAAACATCTCGTGTCGTTGAACTTCTCTCACGTCCAATTTAGGAGTGATCTCGATCGGTGATCTACCATTACATGTCGAAATTAGCTTGCGCATGCATTAGTGGATCTGGTATCTGTTGGCAGCATATTTTGAGGTCAATATAGCATATTCACGAAGTATCGAATATATTATAGATTAATAAATTACACATTCTTTAAATGTAGCTTAAACTTTTCACCTTCATTTGAAAACATCATTTTTCACATGTTATATTATACTAATGAAAAAGACCACTGTGAACTCAAAGGATGGAACCCCACAACTAAATAAGCCCGTACGTGGCATGCGCATGATGCTTGAAGAATTCGGATTGATTAAGCATTGTGATCTCAATTGGATTGAATTTTTTTTTTTAACTTGAGTTCAATCCACTACTACATCTTGACGCACCCAAGTCACATCTCTTTATATATATATACTAGTTGAATGCCCGTGCAATGCACGGACTTGTGTTCTTTTTAAGGAAATATTAGCGTGCTTTGGTTGTTTTATATGCTAAAGGATTTTGAGAATTCTCCAAGAATTATTCAAAGTGGTTAACAGAATTGTTGTATGTTTTACTGTTGTGAGGGTATAGAAAGGATTTGAATAATAGTAAAAATAGTTCCACATATCATTGCGGTCATTGTACAATATACAGATTTGCTCAGCCCTCACTCCTCTTCATCGGCTTCATCCTCATCCTCTTCATGCTGAAACAAATTAAAAAGAGTCAGAAATATAACACGAGCTCATGGANTTGCTCAGCCCTCCCTCCTCTTCATCGGCTTCATCCTCATCCTCTTCATGCTGAAACAAATTAAAAAGAGTCAGAAATATAACACGAGCTCATGGATCACGTTACAACAGAACCATCAGGAATGGAGAAAATGGAAGACAGAACAATCATTTGTTAACATTTCTTAGGTAGAGTGAACCTCCAACAAGATCTCATAATCCAATTTCCATACTAATCATATTCCACAATTACTTTCTGCAATCTGGAAGGGATTGCACACTTCATAATTGTCTTAAATAAGAGCACTTACCATGTGGAACTGCATTCAATCCTCAATTACTTCCTATCAATTTGTATAGCTAAGCATACCCTATACCATGCAATGCAGTTTTCTAGGCATTGTTTCGAGTCAGGATCATTAAGTTTAGATACAAAAAGGTAGGGATCATCCAATAGAATGTGAAAGCAAGAAACAAATTAAGTAATTATTTTGCATATATTTATATAATTAATCACCTGCTTAATTCCTGGAGGAGCAAGGATTTCAGGGGCTAAATCTTCTCGTTCCTCAGGATCATTACTGACAGCTTCATCGGCATCAGTGAACAGGGGCCAAATCTTCTCGTTCCTCGGGATCATTGCAGACAGCTTCATCGGCATCAGTGAAAATTTCTTCATGCTCCCAATCATCACCTAGAGAATAAAAAAACCGTATAAATAAAACTAACTCTCTCCTTGTAAAAGCACCTCAGGAAGGAACTATGATGCAACAATTAGAAGATTGACATATCTATCTCGTCAAACTATCCAAAGATTTAAGGATAGCAGAACATGCACCGGTTGTGCACGTAGA
>CAIGRM010122165.1:0-13744 GCA_903798335.1 Fraxinus albicans
TGAAAATTCATTTACCAAATAATATATTTTCCAACATTAATGTACTCAATCCTCGTAGATGAAGCAATTTCCGGACGAATTCTCAAACTCCATATTACTCAAAAAGTGAAAGACTCGATAATATCTATTTGTCAAAATAAAAGGTAAATTTTTTTTTATGGATATAGATCTTATCTGCTCTAGGTTGGATGTTAGGTCCTAAGGAAAGAGACGAAAGAGAGCTCTTGTTAAAGTGCAAGAAATGTGATATTATTATTATTACTAATTTTTATTTTTTGTAATTTAGGAGTTTGAAAAGCTAACGCCTATTTAAAATCTAAGGTCAAGAAAATTGATGAAATAATTACAAAAGGCGATAGAGATAATCCATTCGAATAAACAAAATGCTCCGAAATCAATTAGATAGGATATTCTAAATCAAGGGTGAAATAATTTAGACAATAGAGGGTATATACCTATTGATACAAGTTTATGTAAACACGTCCAACGCATGTTAAAATTGACAACCACTAAAATAAGAGAAAAAGGTAAATCGAACTTTTTAAATCTTATCACGTGAAAAAACTAAGAAGTGTCAACTTGATGATGTTTTAGAGAAACAAAGGCTATGGTTTTCTTTAGATTCCAATAACTTTTGTACCTCTCTTTGAAGTAAAGAAAACAAACAAATGTGAAAATGTTTCATTGGGACACAATCAACCCACTAGTTCTTTGATATCTCCTATTCTTTTACACATAGAAAACAAAAACATTGTAACATGTCAAGGACATTTTTGAGTCACAATATAATTGTTAGAATCATATAATTCCAGACGAATAAAATTTACTTTTTCTTTAACCTTAGACGATTACAATGTAAACTAGTCAATGTCAGCTTTGTGAAATGACCAAATGTCCTTAGATTGGATTTTGTCCCGAGCAAATTACTTCATAAGGACGGAAGTATTGAGAGAAAATGAGAAAAAGAAAGATTTTCTAAAATTTTCTTGAAAGTAACGTCTTTAACAACGTGTATTTTTATATGACTTTCCACTCTATAGGCAACTCATCGTTTAAACGGTAAATACTTCATCTGATGGAATAACTCTTCTAGAAAATACTACTTTTGATTTAGAGACGATCATCATTAATGTGATTCATTAATAGTTTTTGTTTATTTCAATTATGTTCTTCACTTTTTAATTGAAACGAGACATTATGTAGCGAATTCATAGAATAAAGGTGACTGTTTTTCCTCTCATTTTGGAATTCCTATGGGATGAATGAACACCACAAACTAAAAATTGCAGGATTCTCTTGCCTTTGGCAAAAGAAAGATTCACACAGCATTGTTTCTCTTAAGAAATGATTGCAAATCTTGTAGAATATTTATCCATATAGCTCAAATAAGCCAATGCCAACATGATCAGAACAAAAGGTATTCTGTCAAAATATATGGTTGGTTATATGTAAGAGGTCTTCCATCTTGTATATTCTATTTGGGAAGAATTTATAAACGCGTTAACTTATAAATAAATAGAAATAAATGATAGATAAGTGAATAATATCCGTGAATTCATTGAAATGTGAAGTTAAAAATAAAGTTCGACCATTTATAAATTAGACAAACAGAGGCTAAAATTTAGCAAAATGGGTGCCACTCTCCCAGCCCGAATCCAGCCATGAAAATGAAAAGTATTATAAAATATTGTCTTTTTATTTTTTTGGCTTTCCGCCTTTTGTTTTGGGCTTGTCTTTAGGGTGCAGTCGAGGTGGTAGAGATAGTTATCTAAACATTTTTGACATTCAGTGCACTTGTTAGAGATTCTAAACAATGCTATTTATAGCATATGGAGGTACTATTCGTGTTCGAGTATAATATGATGTGTCAAAACGATAAAATATATACGAATTTGGTCGTTGATGCGTATGCACTTACAGAAACATCACTTAGGGTTTCTCTATCTTCCTTTTCCTTTTAGTTATGAACACTCTTAATGGCATTGTGATAGCACGTGGCCAACCATGCTCTTGTATCACATGAATGTAAAGAAGGGTGTCTCCTTTCTTTATATTTTTTTACTGAATTACTAAAACATAAAGCCTTAATTGAATAAGAGTAGTATATTTTCTTTTTTCTTTTATGGTAGTTGGGGTAGTCGGGGTGTGTGGGTGGGTGTGAACCATTATTGCTACTACAATAAAACAGCAAATCCAATGATATAAACAAAAAATGTGTACACTTTCATCTCCAAACTCTAAAATATTTGATTTTGATGTCGAAGTTACGATGATATTTTGATCCTCTTCGTGACAAGGTGGCAAACAGATGGACAAATTCTATTGAGCCAAAGCTTTAATCGTTTTTTTTTTTAAAAATGTAATAAAACATATAACAGAAAAATATTAGTAGAACCATTTTTAATTTAGAGTTGATTAGACGAATTATTTTTTGTCGTTCTGTTTACTGCTTGATGCTATATTGATTAAATGTGGTAACACGGGTGAAAATGAACGAAAGAGGAGAATCATTTTCCATTATCGACTAGACAAATAATTTCCAACCGTTCTATTTATTCATTAATAGAATGTGGGAACAAGGGGTGATAAGGAAAGAGAGGAGATGTTTGAAATGGTGGATGTTAGTGAGATCGATAATGATGGATTTCTATTTAGAGTTGACTCTTGTTGATCATAACTTGGGTGACACCTAAGATTTTTCCATCGGTGATTGTCAAGACTTTGTCATCGGCAATTGTTGATGGACGTGCGTCAATAAGCAATGACAACATTATTGTTATGGAAATTGAAAAGGCACAATATTACAACAAATAATAATATATTAAGCACGATTAGTTCTTACGATAATCGTGTTACCAAATATCGACCTAAATTAATCCTACAATTTATTTGGACAAAACTAAAAAGTAATTCATAATTTATTTTTAGTCTAATTGTACACTAGTTTTCAACTAATGAATAAGTAAATTGCTGACAAGATTTGTTTTGAGATTAAAACGATGAGAAATCCTCTTTGATTTATCCTACCTAAATGCATTCAACCACCAAGAAATTCATTTAACGATTGCATATATCATAGAATCCCTATCTTCTACCTAGATTTTCAATTTTTATTATTTAGTCTAAACTAATAATTTACCTCTCAATTCATTATCATTAGCACATAAATCAATTATCGGCCAGATGATTAATTACTTAAAGTTCAAAGAGAAAAACAATTCACAATATCAAAGTCATCAACAATCGAGTTCATACTTAGGCAACATCATTTGTCATAACTAAGAAATTTTATTTTTAATTTTTTTAAAATTATTTAAGTGGAATATTTTGTACTTTTTGAATATTTGGAATTTTAGCTGCATTTTCTTTTCTTTTCTTTCTTTTTATTTATTTAAAAATAAGTGTAAATTCATTATTTTACAATACTTTAATGAGAAATGGATGGCAAGGACGATTTGTACCAAAATTTGCTTATTATGAGGGTGACATACGTCACAATAAAATGATATGGACGGTTTGAGCAAAACATACAAACGATGTGGACATTTTGTGCCAACTACCCTTAAAAGAAAATATTTATGTATATTTTGCCTTTTAATTAATTACTTTATATTGAGTAAGCAATGAATAAATTGTTTTGCTATGTTTTTTGCTTTAGTAAGTTTATTTAAAAGAAAATTATTATGACATTTATAATAATTAATTAATTTTGCATAAACAACATGGCACAATTGTTAAATTGTTTGTCCCTCATAATTAAATAAACAATTTTCAACTAGATGTCTTTGTTATTTTAAAATTTACACAACAGCCACAAATTAACCATTGCTAATTTGTTAAAGGGATAAATTTTATGTTGGCTAATTATCGAAATATAAATCAATGTATAAAAAATTATCTTACTCATCTTAATAAGGTTGATATTTTATGACAGAACCATGAGTTTTAATATGATATTAAAGTCCATTACTTTCAAACGAACAGCTTGATTCGATTAAAAAAAAAAAAAACGAGAACATGAATTTCAATATTGAGCTACTCAAATGAGTCATCATCTTACGAAACATGTTAAGAATAAATTTCACATCGAGTAACTACCGAAATATAAAGAAATTTAGACTATTTTAATAACGTTGACATTTTAAATTTGAATCCAAATCTAAATAAAGGTGAATGAAGAAAAGAGTTATAAAAAAAATGCATTTTAAAATCAAACCGAACAATTTTTTTAAAATCAATTTAATTTCAATTTACAATTTTACCAAACCCTTATGTTTACTTTGAAAATCTATAATATACTATATTAAAATATCACATCAAGTGAGAATAATTTTTTGGTCAATTTTAATCATACTACAATTCAATTATTTTAATAATACATTATTTTTCGTTTTCAATATATAATAAATACTACAAAATTTTTGTCTTGTATAAATTTCGTGTTATTAAATTCATAATTAATTAACATTCACATTAATTTAGATTCAATGAATCTTGATTTATTATAAATGAATTTATTTCTATTCAGTATCTATGAATTTTAATGGGGGTTTAAATTTACGTATCACCAATTAATTCTTATGTATCAATGTAGTATAAAAAAGTTGCTTATCTGTATTATTTCATCATTAAAAAAAATTGAATCATAGAAGTTGAGTTTTAAAAGTACAGTTTTTTTTTAAAAAATTATATTTTATTTAGTTCATTTAAGATTCGTCAAATCCTCTCAAAACAAATTAATATCAAATATTAATTTTACAGCACTTATAAAATATTTTAGAATAATATGTCATGTTCAATTATGAGTATATATAAAAATACAGTCTAAATCCGATTGTTTATGCCTAAAAAAAGGAGATTACGCGGTATTTTTATTTTTCTGGTCGGTTGTAAATTGTAATTACGCGTTTAAGTTAACATTCCTACGTCAACATCACTGGGTCAGGTACAAATTAACATAAATAAAATCAAGATTTGGGAAAATGCTAAAAAACTTGATTTGCCCAAGCAAAGGAACTCAAGAACCCAGAGAAGAATTAATTTAGCTTGCGTTGCGTAGTAGGTATGTTATTTTATGACGATTATGTTTAATGGGTTTCATTTCATCCCCGCCCCCCTCTTTTGAATTGATAGACAGTGATTTTACCACTTCCCCCATTTTTGTTAGGCTTGTATGATTGAGTTCTTCTTTCAGCTCTGTTCTGTTTATGATTTACCCAGAAGTGAAAGAACTTTTATTTATTTTCATTCCTCCAAAAAAAATGGGACTGAAATTTCTGTAGTCAGTTTTCTTACAATTTCTTGTGCGCTGAAAATTTCCATATTTAAATCTCTAGTTGTCTGTTTTAGATTTTTTTTTTATTTGTGCATTCTTGATTTATCTAGATGTGGCTTTCACCTTTTCTCCTAATTTGAGTGGTTGAAGGTTTGTAGAGCCGGTGGAAATATCGTGAGTCCGTGACTGATAAGCTATGGTGAAGGATACAGTATATTATGACATCTTGGGAGTTGGGGTTGATGCCTCGCCCGCGGATATTAAGAAGGCTTACTATATCAAGGTAAGGTTACAGTTAACGCCTTCAGGTTATGTTTGGTATACTGAATTAGTCCAGAAAAGGAATTGAGTATAAAAATATACTTGATATAGTATGTAGACATTATTGTAGAGGATTAAGTTTGATAGTATTTGTTAGATTTTTATTCGAAAGAATGTTATCTGCACTATCTTTCTTAAGCTAACTGTATGATATCTGTAATACGGAGCGAGGAGGTGAGTTTAAGTAGGAATAGGATAAGAAACATAGTTCAAATAGCATTCTTATCCACCTTAATCCATCCTATTACTATGTATTATCTCATCTAATTTTATGTATAGTTTCTTTTACGGTCTACTCCGTTGTGCCAAATGTAGCCCTGTTGTATATTTGGTACACATTACTTACAATATTAAATATAGTAAATTTAATCAATACTCATTGAACTTTAACATTATTACCACTTATTCACTCATCTTTTGTGGGTTACCCAATGCTCGCGAATCTTTCCATATAATTATTCATCCACGACTCATTTAACTCCCATCTCTCCAAATTGACGGAAATTACAAAATAGAAATGGCAAACTTACTTAACAACCTAGAATGAAACCAACCACTTTCAAATCCAAACTCACGTCCTCAACCCATTCTATACCACATTTGATGCTGACATAATCGAGACATTGGAATTTTTTTTTTTTTTATTATTATTGTTATTGGGCTTTGTCAGTCCAGACTTAATTTTATTGTTATTGGGCTTTATTATTTACATTTTCCGTTATGAGGCTTGTAGTAGTGGGTTAACTCAAGCCTATTAGATTTTTACTATTTATTGAATTTTTCATTGTAATTTAGAAATATGATGAATTGAAAATTGCTTGCGGCCCGTTTTCTCCCTTCTCCCTCCCCGTCCCCTGCTTCTTCTTTCTCCCCTTTCTTCACGGCTTCTTCTTCACAGCTTCTCTCTTTCTTCTACTGCTTCTTCCTGCAATTCTTATTTTGTTATTGATCCTGCATCAAATTTGGTATCAGAGCTAAACCCGATTCCATTTTCAATTGACATCCCAGAACACCCAAACACTGCTCAACAACCATCATTTTTCTCCTAAAATTCCACGGCCCACCAACAAACCTCCAACCTCATTTATTCGTTTGATACACACAGCCACAAACAAGTTTTCTACGACGGCCAGTCACCCATCCACCAACTATAACTCCAATCGACAGCCACACTCAACCACACCAATCGACAGCCACACTCCATCACCAGTTTTGTCTCGCGCCCGCATCCCGCTCTCTTAAACTGCACCCACTGCTCGCTCCCTTGCGCCGCACAACCAGTTTCAAAAAACAAATAAAATAAAATAAAATAAATAAATCGAAAACTCCTTTCTGCAACCGCCGACAATCATCCCACCACCACAAGCCGTTCGGAACTGCAAATCACCTCCACCCCAAACTCGCCGCCCTACTTCTACCCTCCGCCGGATACAACAGCCTCCGTCCCCGGTTCGTCGTTAATAAACCTGCACCACCTCTTTTTCAGCCGACACTAGTAAAAGGGGAGTTGCAGAGACAAGCCTCAATGATAGATTCAGCTGGAACCCAATGAAATCGATTATCTCAGGATGAACTTGAAATTAGAACGAGGCAGAAATTGTAATGAGCAGCTGAGAAGAAGTAATTCTTTAATTGAAGTTGAATGTTGAAATTAACAGACTGAGAAAGGAACGAAAGCAAGGCAGGTTTCGAGAGCTGCCCCTCTCCTAATTGATTCAGTTTTCTCACATTTTGTAAATACCCTTCTAGATCCCTCAATCTACTATTTATTAACTACTAACAATATGACCTCACTTAATTACATTTCAGCCCCTCATATTAACTATATTTCTCTCTAATTCCCATTATGCCCCTTTCTTGTGGTGCCTCTGATAAGTGAACCGTATGGGAGGTTTATCAATAACCCCCCGCCAATGCGACACCTTGTCCCCAAGGTGGACTTCCGGAAACTGAGAATTGATCAAATCAAATGGTTCCCATGATGCTTCGAAGGAGGGAAGGTCCTGCCATTGAATCAGAACTTCCGGTCCTGTGTTTTTTGGGCTACTTGCTGGCCTGATACCCAGCACCCATGTAGGTTGCACCATTCATTCTAAATCTGGGCTGAGAAGGGTGGGAAGAGGTTGGATGGAAGTGGTAGACCCCATGGCTTTCCGTAATTGTGAAACATGGAACACATGGTGTATGTTGGACTCCGCTGGGAGTTGGAGCTTGTAAGCCATAGCTCCTATCTTCTGGAGAATGGGTTAAGGACCAAAAAATCTGGGAATAACTTCTCGTTAGCATGCTTAGCCAAGGACCGCTGTCTGTAAGGTTGGAGCTTAAGGTAAACTAGTTCTCCTTCCTGAAACTGAATTGCTGTCCTTCCTGTGTCTGCAACCTTCTTCATTTGGGATCGAGCCTTCTCCAGTTGTAACTTCAAAATAGCAATCATCTCATCTCTCTGCTGTAGTTGCCAGTCAAGGTCAGCCACGGGTGTGTGTTGAGTCCCATAGCGCATGATCGGAGGAGGATCCCTTCCATAAACAACCTTAAAAGGAGTGGTCTTAGCAGAGGTGTGAAAGGATGAGTTATACCAAAATTCAGCCCACGGAATCCACTCAGACCAAGAACGTGGATGCTCATTAGTGAAACATCGTAGATATGTCTCCAAACAACGGTTTAGCACTTCTGTTTGCCCATCCGTTTTGGGTGATAGGCTGTGCTCCGGCGAAGGTTAGTACCTTGGAGTCGGAAAAGCTCAGTCCAGAAAATGCTGAGGAATACCTTGTCTCCGTCGGATAATATGGAACGAGGAAAACCATGAAGTCTGACCACCCTTTGAATGAAGAGTTCAGCTGCCGTCTTTGCGGTAAAAGGATGCTTCAAGGTCAAAAAATGCGCGTACTTGCTCAATCGGTCCACCACCACAAGAATAGTATCCCACCCTCGAGACTTCGGCAATCCTTCGATAAAATCCATTGTAATGTCCTCCCAAATGGCCTCCGGTATGGGCAGGGGCTGCAATAGCCCGGTCGGTGATAGAGCCGGATACTTGTTCCGTTGGCAGACTGAGCAAGCCTCAACAAACTTCTGTATATCCTTTTTCATTCCAGCCCAAAATAATTCTCAGGCCAATCGTTTGTTAGTCTTTAGAACACCAGAATGGCCACCCAGTGCACTGCCATGAAATTCATGGAGTAATCTGGGGATTAAATCTGATCCTCTAGGTAGGACTAACCGTTGCTTGTATAGTAGGCACCCATTAGTCAATGCCCAGCCATCAATCGATAGGGAATCCTTAAGTAACGCTTCCCGAATACCCGCCAGCCTCTCATCAGCACCTATCTGTTTTTACAATTCACTCAAATCCAGCACCTTGGACATGGTCATGGCCGACAATTCTGCTGTAGTTGGTAGTCTGGATAGAGCATCCGCCGCTTTGTTCTCCAATCCCGGTCTATATTGAATCTCAAAGTCGTAGCCGAGCAACTTAGTGACCCATTTTTGGTGTTCGACGCAAACCAACCTTTGTTCCAGCAGAAACTTTAAGCTCTTTTGATCGGTGCGCACTATAAAATGCCTTCCCAAAAGGTAATGCCTCCATTTCTGGATAGCTAGTACTATGGCCATGAGTTCTCTCTCATAAATGGATTTACACTGAGCTCTTTCCGATAAAGCTTGGTTGAAAAAGGCAATAGGTTTCTGTTGCTGGGATAATACCGCTCCCACACCCACTCCTGAAGCATCGGTCTCTACTACAAAGGGTAGAGAAAAAATTGGCAATGCCAAGACTGGAACATTCGTCGTAGTATCCTTCAGTTTCTGAAAAGGCAACACCGCTTCGGAATTCCAATGGAAGCTGTCCTTCTTCAGCTGTCTTGTAAGAGGTTCAACCAATTTCCCATACCCCTCCACGAACCTCCTGTAATACCCCGTCAACCCCAAGAATCCTCTTAATTCCTTAAGATTCTTGGGTACTGGCCATGATTGCATTGCATGAATTTTCTTAGGATTAGCTCGGACCCTTGTGCACTGATTAAGTGTCCCAGGTGTTCCAACGTGGTACATCCAAATTCACATTTTTTCCGATTCGCATACAACTTCTGTTCATGTAGCACTCCCAACACCCTTCTGAGATGCTCACAATGCTCTTCCAAAGTACGGCTGTAAACCAATATGTCATCAAAGAAAACCAGCACACTTTTTCGTAACATGCTCTTGGACACCTTATTCATTAAGGACTGGAAGGTCGAGGGTGCATTAGTCAGTCCGAATGGCATGACTAAGAATTCATATTGGCCCTTATGAGTTCTAAAGGCTGATTTGTATTCATCCCCCGGCCTTTAAACGTATCTGACGATAACCTGACTTTAGATCTAATTTGGAAAAAATTGTGGTGCCGTGCAACTCATCTAGTAACTCATCAATGACTGGAATTGGGAAACGATCAGGTATGGTGACCCGATTCAAGGCCCTATAATCTACGCAGAACCTCCATCCCCCATCTTTCTTCTTCACCAGTAAAACAAGACTGGAAAATGGACTTACACTTGTTTGAATTATGCCTGCCTCCAGCATTTCAATTACCAGCTTGTCAATTTATTCTTTTTGTGCATGGGGATATCTATATGGTCTTACACTAATGGGCTCGCTACCTGTCTTCAATGTAATAGCATGTTCATGACCTCTCAAGGGAGGTAGCCCCACTGGTGACTCGGAAACTGCTCCAAACTCTGCAATAATTTCCTGAACAGGTTGGGGAATGTCCGGTTTAACCTCCTGATTGTCCACTTGCACCGCACAAAGCTCCACTACCATACCTTTCCCTTCCTGTTGTATGGTTTTGATCATTGATTTCAATGAAATCAAGGATTTACTCAGTCCTTCCTCCCCTTTTAAAGTGACTATTTTCACCCACAGTTATCTTCATTTCTATCGACTTCCAATTAACTTGAACGTTACCCAAGGTACTGAGCCACTGCATCCCCAAAATGATATCTGAGCTGCCCAGGTCTATGGGCAAGTAATCCTCTACAATCAACAGAGACTGCAAGTGTAATCCAACTCCCCTGCATTTACCTTTACCCTTTACTGAGATGCCTATTCCCACCTGTACTTTATATCCCTGCATCTCAAATATTGGTAGTTCCAGCTTCTGAATCAATTCCCACGACATGAAGTTGTGTGTGGCGCCTAAATCAAACAGCACTACTACTACTTCCTGTCCTTCCACCATTCCCCTCAACTTCATAGTTTTAGGTGAAGTCAACCCCACTACCGAATTCATCGATAACTCCACCCCCTCTAATTCGTTGCCATCAGTCGTCTCTTCCAGTCTCTCCCTTTCAGTTCTACTCCCCTCATCGTCATCGTCCACCAATAACACCTGTAATTCCTTGCTCTTGCATTGGTGTCCAATAGTGTATTTCCCATCGCAATGGAAACATAATCCCTTCTCTTTTTTGGATTGGATTTTAGCTTGAGTCAGTTTTTTGAACCCAAGAGTAGTATTCGGCAAATTGGCTCCCAACTTCTCAGTTGGGGTAGCTCCTCTTGTCAAGTTACAAGGAATGGTTCGCTATTCATACCTAGCCTGATTAGGAGTAGTAGCGTTACGAAATCGCGGTCGCTCCTTCTCCTTCACCTTATGGATTCAAGTGTTCCTACCCTCAATCCGTTGAGCCATATCCATAATTTGTGTTAATCCGACTGGATTTGCCATCAGAACTTCAGCCTGTACCTCCTCCTCCAGCCCATTAATAAAGACCCCCTCCAACGTCTCTTCACTCACATTTTTCAGCGGAGCCATCATAATCTCAAATTTCTCTCTGAATTCCGCTACTGTACCAGTCTGTTTGAGGGCCAGAAATCGCTGATGCAGGGTCCCATACTGGGTATCTCTGAACCTCTCCAATAAGCGCTGCTTGAGATCCACCCAACTGCGTAAAGGCCTCCTGCCCTCTTCCTACTGAAACCAGGACAAGGCATTTCCCTCCATACACACACTCGCAGCCACAACTCTCTCAGCATCCGAGAATTTACCCAAGCTGAAATACCTTTCCGCTCTTAATATCCATGAGTCCGGGTCAATTCCATTAAACAGTGGCAACTCCAGTTTTCGATAATTTCCCTCAACAGAAGTCGCTGCCATCTTCTTTGATTGAATGGGCTCCGATTCAAACTGTTTGTCTATGGAATTGGTTGATCTCGTCCCACTGGCTTCGCCTGTCATGACCGGCGGGTCCATTGAAATCCCCTTTAACACATTTTCGCTATGGCCTGTAGCCCTTCGTTCAGCTCCCGCCTGCCTATCGCGAGGCACATCGAGCCTCTCGTTAATTTTTTCCCATTCAGTAGTCATTCTCGCATTTAAATGTTCAAGGTCTCCTTTCAGCTCTACGACGGTTGCACTCAAGGTTGGAATTCGAGCTACTGAATTCTCCAATTCTTCAATTCGATTGTCCATTCGAGTAATTGGCATCCGATTCCCAGAATTTCATTGCTCTGATACCAATTGATAGATTCAGCTGGAACCCAATGAAATAGATTATCTCAAGATGAAATTGAAATTAGAACGAGGCAGAAATTGTAACAAGCAGCTGAGAAGAAGTAATTATTTAATTGAAGTTGAATGCTGAAATTAACAGACTGAGAAAGGAACGCAAGCAATGCAGGTTTCTAGAGCTGCCCCTCTCCTAATTGATTCAGTTTTCTCACACTTTCTGAATACCCTTCTAGATCCGTCTATCTACTATTTATTCATTACTAACAATATGACCTCACTTAATTACATTTCAACCCCTCATATTAACTATATTTCTCTCTAATTTCCATTATGACCCTTTCTTGTGTGCCTCCGATAAGTGAACCGTATGGGAGGTTTATCACTCAGTTTGTGTCTTGGTTAGGTAATTGATTTATTGGGCCTCCATTTTATTTAGGGCAATTGTTTGGTTTTCAATTTGGGCCTCCCTTTTAGTGAAATTTGATTTGGTACTGTGCCTATGTTTTGGGTCCCTATCCTTTTTGTCATTTACTTTAGTTTTGGGCCCATATTTAAAATTTGCTTTTAGCTTCAAAAAAAAAAAAAAGAAAAAAGAAAAAAAGAGTGAAAAAAAAAAGAGAAAAATTCTAACGTTTTCTTAGGTATATCTTGCCCTACTTCGACGATCTTGTTGATTGGCTCGTTTACTTCTACAAATTGGTTGATTGACTCGGCTACTTCAACAAACAAAGGGAAGTTTCTATTTTATTTATCATTGGTTTATATTACTGTTTATTTTAAAATCCCATCGATTACTTTCTTTGTGCTGCTGTTATTCTAATTTTACCTAAAGTTCAAGTGACCGAACCTCTTGACTTGTTAAATTCCCATAATTTTACCTAAGGTTCACGCGATCGAATCACTTGACTTGTTCAATTCCCATTTTACCCCTTATTTTATGTGATCCAATTTTTGACTAGTATTTGACCCCTGCTTTGCGATTTTACATGTATCAGCAATACTAGCTTGTCATATTTGGATTTACATGATTCCAAAGTTTAAAAAAAAAATGCTCAAGTCATTATTTTTCGTTGCTTGCACTTCTTGTTCATTGATCTCTCCATACACTTCATTTAACTGGTAGTACATTGCATGCAGTTGCGTAGTGGTTGCCTTGTCACATCCCGTTCCCATAACCTGACCATGGACTCATCCCAATTTGATGCCCTCACCAGACATTTAGCAAAACTTGCCACTAACCAACAATAGTTCCAAACTCAATTAGCAGCTGTCCAAACTGAGATGGCTGCTACTCGTGAAGAGAGGAGAGATTTAGCTGCTAGGTTGTCCACTCTTAAGCACATCCCTCATTCGACTAATGTTGATAATTCTAAAGTGTCCTACAATAGACTATCGTTGTCGACAAAGTAATCAAAAGTATTTGCGACATGATCATAAGAATGGGGATTGGGTTCGTAAGCAAGAACGAGGTTATGACACAATACTCATTCTTTTCCACATCATAAGGAGCGTTTCTTTAAAAACAATAAAGTAGATGCTCCTACTTTCGATGGTTGCTTGGATTTCGAGGTTTTAACTCAATGGACTACTCTTAAACAAGGGAATCGATTAGCGACTGAGTATATTGATCAATTTGAGGAATTTCGAATGAAATGTCATGT
>CAIGRM010122197.1:0-12673 GCA_903798335.1 Fraxinus albicans
GTTTGGTCATCGATCGAAGATCTCCTAAACGACCCTGATTCTACCAAAGAGACTTAAAGGAAGATGCCAATAATCTAGCCACTGTCTCAGGCCTAGAAAACCCAAGGTATCACTCCCTAAGTCACCTATTTTCACCCACACAGAGAACCCTCAAGAAGAGAAGCCAGAGAAACCCCAAAAGTCGAGAGGAAGGAAGAAGAAGGTCTCTTTATCGTGTCTTGGAAGTTAGGAGAACCACATAAGGGGCCCAATAAACTTACACGTACTCGGATATGTGATGATGGAATTCGTCATTCCTTCAACACCATCATGCAATGGGAGTTGTAGCCATAACAGAGAGTGACTTTAACCAATTTCTTGAAGTTCGATATGGCTGTTCCACCAGCTAAAGTTCTGCCTCCTTCATAGATACACCATCAGCAAGTTTCTAGATCCCTTTTTTATTTTAAATTTAGTGTGTGTGTGTGTGTGTGTCTATATATATTTTTATTTTATTTTATTTTATTTTATGTGTGCTTATGTGAGTTGGATAGTCTTATTAGTTAATGATAATATTATTTGGATTTTCTTGTGATTCAAAAATTGTGACTAGTTAGTGCTATTTTGGATAGTTCATTACTTATCTAGCAGTATTTGAATATTTTGAGTACAATGCTCAAGATAATCATCATCATGAATTGTTTGGGTTGGTTACTTTGATAGAAGAAATTGTATGAACTTTGAATGTAGTTTGTTAAAACCAAATCAAACTAAACAATGAAATCACTAAGCCAATTGAAAGAATACTTTGATAGTTTGTGATATTAGAAATTACTATGATAGTTGTTGATTTCATACTTGTTGAATATTTGTGGAAGTGTTTTTGGATAACGCATGAAACCTATGTAAGAACCATAAATTCAAAGTTTAATCCCAGAAAACTACATTGCGTTAGTCATGGTAAGAGGAAAAATATGTCATATCTTCATGAGCGAAAGCTATCATATAAAATATCTCAAAGAGAACACCAAAGATATATCCCAAAGATGCAAAATCAAAATAGAGACAAAGGTTTGTGCATAAAATAGAAGAAGCATAACAAATATGGTAAAGTAAATGCATGAAACAGAAAACGAATTATAAACTTGATTAAGGCTTAGACACTTGTGGGATCTAAATTTCTAGTGAGGGTTATTAAACTAGTTGAACATTGGATGTTAAGACAATCAAATATAGAGAAAATCATCATATATTGAACTTGAGCAAGTATTGTGAAATAAACCCTAAAAAAATGCAAAGATTGAAGAACAAGTTTGGGGTGTATATCTTACGAGTGAAAATGAAATAATTGACTATTGAGGGTTAAGATATAACTAGTTTAGAAGTTTCAGTGATTGAATTGATAGTGCACACATAAACATATCAATCGAAAGCTGAATATGCTAAAAATTGGTTTTTGTAGCGTAAATTAGGAGTCCTTATAAATTATTCAAGTAATTTCAAAACGTACGACAATATGATAAGCTATCTAATGACTTTTAAATAATTTTGTTTGAGGAAAATAAATATTCAAGTTTGGGAATATTTGATAAGTGTAATTTCACACTTATTATGACCATCAAAAGTAGACGTTTGAGAGTGCTTTTATCAAATTTTTACTTATCTTTGTTTGTACATTGTTCAAGGAACAGCTCGATGTTGGATGGATGATTGAGAAAGGAGTGGAAATCAAATGATAATGAATAAAAAGGAACAATTTATTGAAGATGGGAACAAATGTGTAGAGACTTGAAAGGTTAATGATCTACGATGCGAATAGGAAAGGACTTGTACTGACTCAATAAGGAAATTCAAGGACTAAATTACATTAGAAGCAAAAGAATATTCATTTGCGATCAAATTAAAATCAGCAACTCCAAGATGATAACCAAGGGCGAATGCAGACAATTAAAATTAAGAGGGCACAATCGAACTTGTAAAAAAGTCGAGAGAAATTTTACAATCGAAAATTTACATAAAAAAAAAAAATCATGCCCCATGTAATTTTGTATCCGATAATTTACATAGAATATGACTTTTTCAGATGTAAAATTTCGAAAATTTTTGATATCATATCCCATATAAATTTTCTAATAAAATAATACAAATTAAATTGAGAAATTTGTATCACAAAAATAATAAATGTTAATGAGATAATTAATTTTTTTAAAAACAATGCGAGTTAGACGTCTCTTTTTAAGACGTACGTTTGATGCATCTTTAACTATTTTCGATATCTGTTTGAACTATTCGATATGCCAGTAATGTAGTCCTCGAAACGAGCTTTGAGATGATATAAGCGATTTGTAGATTCGACTACCGTACGGTCGTCGGAGAATTTTTAAAGTTAACATGTTATCGAAATTCTCGAAATACTAATTTTAAACCTCCTACTTTGACAAGTTGTAACATTTGCTACAATTGGTCGTTTCGCACGCNAGATTCGACTACCGTACGGTCGTCGGAGAATTTTTAAAGTTAACATGTTATCGAAATTCTCGAAATACTAATTTTAAACCTCCTACTTTGACAAGTTGTAACATTTGCTACAATTGGTCGTTTCGCACGCCGTTAACGACATAAAAAATAGACTGTGAACACTTCGAAATGATATCAAGAATGCAATATTTCGATTTCGTTTCATATCTTATAATGATTTCAAAAATTGAAACAAAACATAGAAAATTTAATTTAAAAAAAAAAGAATAAAGCTTCTTGTACATTAATTGATTGACATGAAGTTTGACACTCCATGTGTTTTCAAATGCAAATGGATGGTAAAGTGTATTTTATTTTAAAACTGTTCACTCATGCCACAACATGTGGTACAATATCAAATTTGATATCAAATGAAGTGTTCATGTAGCATGATTAAAAAAAAAAAAAAAGCAGGGGGGTTGACGTGCCGCCCTAGGCCCACCCATGGGTATGCCAGTGATGATAACCATGCGATCGAAATAAAGAAAGCCATGTTATCGAATGGCTATCTAGCATCCAGCACAACATTTTTTTTAAACCCTAATTTAAGTTGAATTCTACATGATAGGGAATTTGTGTACACTTTTACCATAAAACTGGAGGCTAGAAGCATTGTTCTTGATCTTGCAACAATGAGAAGAGAGCTTTGGAGAGAAAAGACACATATCATATACGAAAATACAAAAAAAAAAAATTATGCGGAATTTGGATTTCTTGCAAGAGAAATTTTGTGATTTCTCGTGGACTCCACTCAAGACATTCAAGGGGACAAAAATCGATCTTTGAGACTGATGAATTATCAATTTATTAGGCTTGTATGGGAGGGATTAAAATCAGATTAAAATTGAAAATATAGTCGTTATTATTGACTTTTATTAGACGAGTGGGACCCAATAACGGCTATATTTTCAATTTTAATTTGATTAAAAGCTCTCTCAAACAAGGCCTATGTATTTTTGTAATATGGGTATGATAAATCTTTTGTGGGTATGTATGTGGTCTGCTGATCGATATACTTGCCTCAAAACTACACAATGCATGTTTTGCAATAGCATGGACCTATGTAATTTGCTTCACGCCCAATAAGAGCGCGCTTGAAAAGGACATTAAATTAGTGGAAGTTTGTATAATATTATTTTATGATTAAAAATATATTATAAAAAAATATGTATTCTTTGAGAATGGAAGCCTAAACAGGGGCTTGCCTCCATTCGGTCACCATTATTTTCCATTAAATTATAATTCGTTTTTTTTCTTTTTTTAAGTATATATTTTTTAATAAAATAATATTACACGTAAATAAAAAAAAATTCTTTTTTAATCATAAATTCTCTAAAAAAATTACCATTTATAACGTGAAATACGGGTCAAATGGGCACATAATAAATTGAAAGGGCGAAATAGAGATTACACAGCATCCAGATCTTGCGGATCGCGGGCATAAAAAGTGAGGATTGTTGGAGGATTACCGCACCATTCCATTCCGTAGCCTCTCTATCCCTTTCTCTCTCAGTTTACATCAATCAAATTTAATATATAGTACTCTAATAATACTGATCTTGCTCCACTAACTTTCGAAAAAGGCAATCCAAGATGTCGTGGCAATCATACATAGACGACCACTTGATGGCCGATATTGAGGGTAACCACCTCACCTCCGCCGCCATCGTCGGCCATGACGGTAGCGTCTGGGCTCAGAGCGCCAATTTCCCTCAGGTCTGAAAGATTGTTTTTTGGATCTGATTTTTTGTGGGTTTTTCTTATTATGATCTGATTTTGGAGATCTGTTAACACCAGTTGTTTTTACGCATTTTTTATTGGATTGAACTCGAATTATGTTTGATCCAGTTATTGACATTGTGTTTTTTTATTTATTTGTTGATCGTGTTTTTTCAGTTTTTATTGATAATAATCAAGCTTAAGGAAGAGTTAATCACGTGCATATGTTGATTGCAAGTTTATGAGATTTATGTTTTACCGACTTTAAGAACACTAATTTTGATTTATTTAACAGAGATGTCAAATCCTTTTTGTTGAACCAAGTTCATATGATGACTTTGATGATTGCAATATGGAAGCTGATAATATATATTGGGATCATTTGAATATCAATTTGTGAGAAAACATAAGATATGTAATTGTTGATCATGTGGAAAGAAGCTGATAATTTTCAATTACAAGTGATTAATTTTTTATTTTTTTTGTGGGAATAGTATATTGTAATATATTTATGGGTGGACTGAAGACCTTTGTATCTATTTGTATTGATGCTGTGGTATAGCTCAAGCCTGAGGAGATAACCGGAATTATGAATGACTTTGAGAATCCCGGATCGCTTGCTCCTACTGGATTGTACCTTGGTGGCACTAAATATATGGTGATTCAAGGTGAACCAGGGGCTGTCATCCGAGGGAAGAAGGTATTATTTCTTAATCTGTTTGCACTCTTAATATAAAGAAACGAGAATGCATTTGCACATGTTGCCCAAATCTGGAAAGTGCATAGGATATAGTTCCTTAGCCATATACATTATTTGACAAACATCTATTTCTATTACCCTTTTGCAATTGCTATCACGCGTTAATAAAATTCTTGAACATAGAAATAGCAGGAGCATAAATTAGTAGGCTCAGGGCCAATTTGGCTGGGCTTTTGAAAGCTAAAAGTTGCTTCTAAGACCAAGAAACTGATTTTAAACATGTATGGATGGTTTTCTGAATTAGAAAAGCTTTTAGAGAAAGTTGGTCTAAAGTAGTTAAAGACATGCCAAACTGGCCCGGCATGCATGCAGTTAAGGTGGTAAATATCTTTGAGGTGGGTACACCTCACATAGTGGTGAAATTGATCTTCTTGTTAATACTATGACTAGTCACGCTCCTTTATGTGTGGCATATGTGTTGCATTAACCGGAGGAGTTTATTTCAAAATGGATTTATTTCTATAGCTATAGGAAGGACCATATCCCTTACCATTTAGTTAATAGCATCTGCGTTGTCTAGTCGTGCTCTTGTATGTGTGGCATAGATGTTGCATTAATCAGGTTTATTTCAAAGTGGATCTATTTCTAAAGCTATAGGGAGGACCAGATCACCTAATCATTTAGTTAAAGTAGTAAATACAGCACTGAAGCTGTGGTCCTTGACAAGCTGTGGTTTTGGTGGCTGTGCCTTTCTTTTCCTGATATGTTGTTTCGGACCAGGGACCGGGTGGCGTGACTGTGAAAAAGACCGCTCAGGCCTTAATAATTGGCATCTATGATGAGCCTATGACTCCTGGCCAGTGCAATATGGTTGTTGAGAAGATTGGTGATTATCTTGTTGATCAGGGTCTTTAACTGTTTTGGTAAGTAAATTTCCTTTTCCGGGGTGTCTATGTTTCTATTGCAATTGCGACTGATTGACTGTTATGTTTTGCAGCAAAAACCTCTATACAAATATTCAGTTTGTGGGTTCTTGGTCTTGATAAAACGAGTTTGGTGTTTGAGAAGTGATAGATAGTTTTCTCTTCCAAAATTCAATTGAGTTGTCTTTGCGTTTCCCTGCTTATGAAGATTGTTATCATGATTTCGTGCGAGTAAATTATGTATTTTTGGGTGGTTTTTTTTAATGGATATTTGATTTCATAGACACCCTTTACAAATATAGTATTTGGCTGGTATGTTAAGTGTATTTGTGGTTTTATTGCTTTAAAATGGTAAAAACTTTGGAATGCAACAATGAAATGAATGCAATTTACTAAAATCCCATTTGGGAGTAACAAGTTGTCTCCACTTGACAAATTTATCAATTTTTTAAATTTGGTAATAAACAAGTGAATAAAATAAAACAGAGATTGTATACACGATATATATATATATTGAAAGGGGTAATTAGCACATAACATTCTCATCTTTTACCGTTATTGTAAAAAGTCATTACCTTTCATTTTTTGACATTTTCACCCATTTTCTCAATTAAAAATTATGAAATGACGAATATACAATTTCTTTTAAATAATAAAAAGAAAACGAAACGAAAAAGAAAAAGAAAAAATTAATTGCAATCATAGTCCAAATTTTTTTTCTTGAAAAGTACAAATGAGTCTAGAACATAATGTCTCTATATTTTACTATTATTGCAAAAAAAAAAAAAAAAAAAAAATTCTATCTTTTACTTTTGGGAATAATTGCAGCAGTGGTCCCAAACCTTTTATATTTTTGTAGATTTTACCTTAACATTCACTTTGTGTCACACACAGTCTCAAACCTTTTTAAAAATTAGCACCTAGGTATAATTGGATGATTTCTATTAGTTTGACTGTTAGTTGACTCAATAAATTAACTTTGACCAATTTTAAAAGGGTATAATGGTAACTTTGAATTAGAATTAAAAAACCAAAAAATAAAAATAACATAAAACCAATTCATATATGCACAAACGATCAATAAAATTCAAAAATTCTTGAAAATGGGTAGTCAAATCAACAATGAAACTGAGGAAAATAGCAGCCTCCGAAACACGCCACCACCGGATCTACCAGCTCGAATGATCCAAAATGCAGATCATACAAAATAATTGTCCCCCTACAACCCTATCCTAGGCACTACCACATTACAATGTACTAGCACACCACCAAAATCAAGAAGTTACAGAAAAATCAAGATGGATTTCTCCCACGTTGCTTGCACCACCATACTAGCGAACCTTGGAAAAATAAAGAACTCTCACACCTTGTTGATGATTATTTTGAATCGATGGGTATAAATGGGATGATGAGTGGCGGTTGTCGGCGTGGTGGAGATGGGTTGGATTTTTTGGTTGGGGGATAGGTGAACTTAAGGGTAGGGGGAAGAAGATAACCTGATTTTGTTTATTTTCTATTTTCTATCTTCTTTTTTCTTTTTTGATTTTTTGTTTAATTATTTAATTATGAAAGTTCAAAGTTACCATTATACCCCTTTTAAAATTGGTCAAAAGTTATTTTATTGGGTCAACTGACGGTCCTACTAATAGAAATAATCCATTTGGACCCTATGTGTTAATTTTTAAAAGGTTTGGGACTGTGGGTGGTACAAAGTGAATGTTAATGTAAAATCTGCAAAAAAGTCAAATGTTTGGGACCGTTGCTGTAATTATCCATTTTTTTGACAATTTCACCCTTAATTACACATTTGATTGTACAAACTATCATTTCTATCAATTTTCATCCAATTTCTCAATATAAAGCTATGAAATGACGAATATACTCTTCTATTTAAATTAAAAAAAAAAAAGCTAAAGATTAGTTTCAATCATAGCCCCAATTTTTTTTTTAAAAAAAGTGCAAACTAATCTCCAATAAATTATTAAAAAAAATCAATTTTCTAAAAAATGTGCAAACGAGTCTCAATTAAATTTATTTAAAAATTAAAAAAAATATTTTTATTTAAATAGGAACGTATATTCATTATTTCACAGTTCTTTATTGAGAGAAATTGGATGGAAATGGATGGAAATGATAGTTTGTACAATCAAATGTTTAATTAGGGTAAAATGCCAAAAAAGAAAGGTATGGACTTTTTTCGCAATAACAGTGAAAGATATGGACATTATGTATTAATCACCCTTTCAATAATTTATTTGGAACTTATTTGCGCTTTTAAAAAAATTGGGACTATGATTGCAATTAAATTTTTTCTTTTTATTGCTGAAAGAGAATTATATATTTGTCAGTTCACAATTTTTAATTGAGAAAATAGATGAAAATGACTTTTTGCACAATAAAAGATTAAAATAATGGTGAAAATGCTAGAAAGGTATGGACATTTTCCATAATAACAATAAAAAGTGAGGACATTATGTGCTAATTACCCTTAAGACATTATTCAAACTTTACTATGTATTTCTTCTTAACTATGATAGCATTTCCTTGAAGTATCAATTACGTTTATAATGTACGGTTTATATAATTTTATACAACGGTGATAATCCTTCTTCGTCTTCTTTCAACATTGTCAAAATTAGTTATCATGTTATCGATAACTTAATCAATGTCAATTCTTTCAAACCCTTCAAATATAGATTACACTAATATCTTCAACTTAAACTCGTTTACTCTTAGACTCGAATGCCATCTTTGACACCATAAGACTTGATGTCGTGGGAGTTTTAGAGACGAAACTTGGGGAACCATAATTGGATTGTATTATGCGAAATAAATTCAACTGGTTGTAGCAAGTTAACAATTTTTGTACTCATCAAGCCAGGATAATTTTGATTTTGTAGAATCCCACGAAAGTCTTTTTGGAGGTGGTGGAGAGAACACCACAAGTTATCCACTGTATTGCTACTTGCAACGTATCCTCATATACCTTTCATGTTAGTTTTGTTTATACATTTCATACTATTGTTACTCAGAAGCCACTTTGGAGTAGCATCATGAATTTGAGTGTCTCATTGCCTTGCTTGGTGCTTGGGGATTTCAATAATGCTTTGAAACAATATATGTTGCAAAATTTAAAGGGAACATTGAAGGCGCTTAATGCTAAGCATTTTGAACACATATATACTAGGGCCAACATTGCTAAGATTGAGTTGGAGGATGGTCAAAAAATGCTCCATGATCAGCCCACAAACCAACAAATCAACTTTTGGTGGCCGAGTTGAGGAAAAAAGCTTTCAGATTATGTGAAGCGGAACAGAGTTTCTACTTTCAACAAGCTAAATGTAATTTCCTTGTCAATAGCGATAAGTGTACAAAATTTTTCCATGCTATGGTGAAGCGTAATACGAGAAATAATTTTATTGTAAAAGTTCTTTACTTGTACAAGTTGTCCAAATTTGCCCATGAGTTTATCCAATTTATCCAAATAATTTTTCCATGCTATGGTGACATACCACGTTGCAAAATGAAGTTGCTCATGAGTTTATCCAATTCTATAGTTCTTTACTTGTACAAGTTGTCCAAATTTGCCCATTGAGCAGATTTTTTTAAGGAAGGGTCCTTTGGTGACTTTGGAACAGGGTGTTTTTCTTGTTCGGGATATTTCTAGTCAAGAAGTTAAGGAGACACTCTTTGATATTGGTGATAAGTCTTCCGGACCGGATGGTTAAGCATCATGTTTTTTCAAGAAAGCATGGGGGATTGTTGGAGTTAATTTGTTGAGGCCATCAAAGAATTTTTTGCATCGGGTTCTCTCCTCAAACAAGTGAGTCACACAGTTATTGCCTTGGTTCCAAAATCTAGTCACACTACGATTGTTGGAGACTATATGCCTATTTCTTGTTGCAATGTTTTTTACAAGGTTATTGCGAAGATCTTTGCATCTAGATTGAGGCCTATTTTGGGAAGCATTGTTGACCAAGCCCAATCTGCATTTGTTGAAGGAAGGAGTATGATGGAAAGCATCCACCTTGCTTAAGAGCTCATGAGGCAATATAATCGAAAACGGGTTTCTCCAAGATGTTTACTTAAAGTTGATCTTCGTAAGGCGTGACTCAGTTGATTGGGGCTTCTTAAAGCAAATGCTTGAAGGGTTATGTTTTCCTACTAAATTCATCAGTTGGGTTGTGGAATGTGTCACTACACCCACTTATTCCATAGCATTGAATGGAAGCATACACGGTTTTTTCAAAGGGAGGAAATGCTTACGGCAAGGTGATCCACTCTCACCATTCTTGTTTGTTTTATGTATTGAATATCTTTCAAGAATACTTAAGGCAGCCTCTAGTGAGAGTGAATTTAACTATCATCCTAAATGTGGCCCGTTTGAAGATTACACACTTAGCTTTTGCGGATGATCTAATGCTCTTTGCAAGGGGAGATGTCATTTCGTTGAAAATTTTGATGAATTGCTTAAACAATTTTGGGAATGCATCGGGATTAAGGATGAATAATCTTAAGTCCAGCTTATTTGCAGCTGGAATACATGGGCAAGAGCTTGATGAAATCCAAGAATTTACCAATATTTCGAAGGGTACAATACCTTTTCGATATTTGGGCATTCCACTTGCTTCCGAGAAACTTAAGTTCAGTTGTTATGCTCCTTTGTTGGATAAAATTACAGCTTATATAAGTGTTTGGACGTGCTCTTCATTGTCCTATGCGGGTAGAGCGGTGCTTCAAGGAGTCGAATGTTTTTGCCTTTCTTTGCTACCAATTCTAGCTACAATTATTTCAAAGAAACATTTGGTTGCTTGGAGGGATGTTTGCTTACCGAAGAAAGAAGCTGGTTTGGGCTTTAGAGAAATGAAAAGTTGGAATTCAGCATTACTTGCCAAGTTGCTGTGGAATATCCATCATAAAAATGACACTTTGTAGATTCGTTGGGTAGATCAATTTTACCTTAAAGGAGCTAGTATTTGGGAGGTCTTGCCTAGAAAATATCACTTGCCACTCTTCAAAAAACTGCTTGAAATTAGGGATGATTTTACGTAGTTTTTTGCACATGAGCAGGCTGGCCAGCCCACTTTGGAGACACCGCAACAGATTTTCAGCCAAAATGCATGGATAAATGGGGAATTTTTTTGTGTAACAAAGGCCTATGGTTTTTTTCGGCCTAAGGGAAATGTTAGGTGCTGGACAACGGATGTTTGAAACCACTTCATCACTTCAAAACACTTATTTATATTGTGGTTGGGAGCTCAATCCAAATTACTCACCAAAGATAAATTGCATTACTTGGATATTGATCGAAATTGCATTTTTGTGCTTCGGATGAGGAGACATGTCATCACCTATTTTTTGAATGTCCTTTCTCTTCAAGTGTTTGGAAGAGTATCAAGGTTTGGTTGGGCATTACAAGAGGCATGACTACCTTTGCTAGTGCACTAAAGTGGATAAAGAAAGAGGCTAAAGGAACCTCATGGCGCAAAAAGCTAAAAAGATTGCTTTAACTAGTTCCGTCTACTACATTTGGTTGGCTACGAATATGATGGTTTTTGAAAATTTGAAATCCCATGTTGAGAGTATTGTACGACGATCAAAACACACGTATACAAAGTGATATTCTCTTTGTATCCTAATGTTTTGAGTTGTTATGAGTCATTAGCGATGAGTTCTTTTGTTTCATTACTTGGGAATGCCCATAATAGTTGTTTTTCCTTTATAACTTCATTGTTGCTTCATCCGGGTATGCCCGGAGTTTTTATATATGGTGTTTGATCTATATAATTCATTTTTACAGATAAAAAAAAGTATTAGAGATGTTCGTTGATGTATTTTCTAATGCTTTTAAGTGTCAATATCTAACATGTCTTTTTTCTAAGATTAATAGTATAACTATGTTACTCTCTATATTAATAAACATATACTTAGCTAAAAACCCAACTCGACTCACTTTTATATATGGCTAACCCATGAATCTTAGCTGATGTCATGACATATCACTCATCATAAACAAACACATTTGGAATTACATATGACTAAGAAATTGTAAACTCTAAAATATTTGAATTTCAACAAATTTGAAAATGTTTGTTTGATTTAAAGAAACTATGAACAATTTCGATCTTCCCAACTCAGACTTCATCGATCGATTTTTCTCAGTAAAAATGACAATAAATAAAAATAACACAATTACAATTGACCAAATTTATTTAAAATAAGTTCATATTTGAGCCATATTCACTAAAACAATATTTTTTTTCCAAACTCATTTTTAATTACACATTATCTCAATAAAATAATTTGTAAATAAACCCAAAACTTTCTTACTCTTTAAAAGTATATTTTCAAAAAATCACTATTACAAAACTCAACAAAAAATTGTGAACCCGATAAAAGATTTCAAAATATAACAATATGTTTAATTATTTTGATTACAATAAAATATATAGTGCATGTTTGAGTCTCATTTTTATTCTAAAAATGCATTTTGAAATAGTAGATTAATAAAGAATGTGTGGTTAAAAAAATAAAAAATAAAAGTTTTAAATTTGCGTGTAATATTATTTTATTGAAAAATATGTAATTGAAAAAAAAGAAAAAGAAAAATGTATTTCGGGAATAATAGGTATTAAACAAATGTGTGTGTGTGTGTGTGTGTGTGACCTATTGAAATCAAATGGATTGTTCGTTGACATTAAATAAATTATGTCAAATTAAAATATCAGAAAAAATCAATAAATATTTCTTGATAAAAGTAAAATAAAATTGTGAATTGTGCAATATTTAATTTTAGATGATAACCTTGAAAAGTGTAGCCACTCTTTGTCCATTG
>CAIGRM010122211.1:0-16507 GCA_903798335.1 Fraxinus albicans
TTGTTTGTTTCTTTTTTTTTTTCTGTATTTGAGCTAACTCTACGTGATTTGCGTTTTCGGGAATGAAATTTTGCTCAAAATGGTCCCCCTTTTACCGTTTGCTTATGTTGGTAGATTTGTTCTTTTTTTGGATAGATTTCGGAAATTGGGTGTCTTCATGTGAAAATAACCATCGAAAGATGTTTGCTTTGTCTTAAGATCCGAAATTCTGCTAATTTGCATAATTAACTATTCAAACTAGTTAACGAATTGCTTAATTTTGCATCGTGTTTTGCTTATTCTAGCGTGTCTTGCGATTTCTGTCGAATTTTTCTTATCCTCGTGTGCCTTGTGGAGGAGACAATAAGCATACTTGATCTTTATTGCGAAGGCTTGGGAAAGAACTGAATTTTTCCATTCATTAGTTTTCTTTTATCTGCATTTTTCATTGCTGACTTCTCGAATGCTTGAATTTTTGGCCCTTTTCCAGGGAATTAGTTAGTTTTCTGCTAATTTAGTTACTTGGACTTGGAAGCATGCATGATTTGCTAATATTGGGTTGCTACAGATGTGAATTTTCAAATGCCGATTCTAACGTATTCACGTAGGCAATTGTGTAGTACGAAGATCAGTTAATTTAATTCCATGTGAACAGCTAACATTTCATTAATGATTTTACCACGATGTTCTGAATAGTTTGGTAAATCATTTAATGTATTAGGATAAGTCCTGATTTGAAGCACTGTAGGACAAAATGAGCATATTATTTTGATAATTGTACTTTTTGCAAGTGCATTTATTAATGTCGAATTTTTTTTTATAGAAGGTAGGAAAAAGGAGCACGTGTAATTGATAAATGATATCTGTGGACATTCGGAAACATGATAAGTTCATTTAAAGTATTTGCAACTTCATGACTTAATGCATTGCTGGTGATTAACAAAAGGTCACACCTACATACGATAAAAATATTAGGAAAGTTGTGTTTATGATATTTGCTGTTTGTTCAGGACATTTTGATTAAATGTGGTAACTGTAAGCAATGTAATAATTAATTGATTATACTACCATGAATGAATTTTGGATTTTTTTCGTCTGTTAACAAAAACAGATGCTCCTACCTACAATTCCATGCTTGAATTTATCACACAATTCATCATTATATGATGATTTCATTTAATTCGGTTATGTCATGTAATCATTCTCACTGGCATAAAAAAGAACCATTATAACTACAATGAGAGGGTTGGATTTCAAGTCATTATTTACTAAAATGTGTGATTTGACAAGTGTGGGGTTCACATATTTATGTCAGGTAGCAGCTTGATGAGGAATTAATTATCAGGATTTGTAGAAAACCAGGTTTTCTAGTTTTGTGAGCATGGATAAAGTATCCTCTGACTGTCCATATCCAGGATGTTTCTTTTGTGTCATGAAGGAAGGGAGCCCGAGCAAGCGCAGAGCTAGCATACTAAAGTTTTTCCGAGATCTTCCTTCACAGGATAACGATGGTCAGGTTCTACCTATTAGTGGACTCTGGAATACTGCGATGGCACATCCTAACGATCCCGAATTCATCGAGTTGGGAATATTTGAATGCATGGCAGCGCTTATCTGGAAGGGTTTAAAGAACCGCCGCTGGCTATCCCACGACCAAAATATATATATCCCATACTATGCAGCACATATAATTGGATCTTACACTATGAATATGGAAGAATTTGCAGAAACCGCAGTGCGTGCCGGGGTAATCCCACCCTTAGTTGAACTTCTTAGAGGGAGGTTAACATGGGTTGAACAACGAGTGGCTGTCAGAGCTCTAGGGCATTTAGCAACCTATGCCAGCACTTTTCCTGCTGTAGCTAGTCATGGCGAGATTTTAGAGCTCTCCATGCAGCTGGCAATGAGTTCACTTGAAATTGTTTACTCCCACTTTTACCAGTATGTTGACCGGAGGTTCGGTTATCATTGTGATCTTCTTACACGTGGCATGGGCGGTGTTGAAATGGAGTCAAGGAAGGCTGAGGAATGGGCTAGCCAGCTTCAGTGTTGGTCCCTTCAACTCATCAATTGCTTTGCTTTCAAATCTGAATTTCTTCCGACTATATGCAAACCGGAATTTCTAACAAAGCTTCCAGGCATGTGGGGCGGCCTTGTTAATGAAAACTCGCCGGCTGGTATTGGTTTATTACGGACAATTTGTCATCATAAGATTGGTAGGGGCCCAGTCGCTAGCTGCACTGGCATTATAGAGGCATTGTGTAATATTGCACGATCATCAGATGACTGGCAGTATATGGCCATCGACTGTCTTTTATGGCTGCTCCAAGATCCAAATATTAGTAATAAGGTAATTGATCTGAGTGCCATTTGCCATAGAATTTATTCACTACCAGTTGTTAATAAGATGTTTCTTACTTTAACATGCTGATTTTGTTGTTCTACACATTTCATTAGAATCTACATGCACTAAGAGCCCGTTTGTTTCTCATTTTTCATCCATAAAAATGAAAAATATGACCGTTATCCATCACATCAAGCCATCAATTTTGAATTTCTATCTCTTGTGTAGGGTCCAATAACGACTATATTTTTCATTCTCATTCTACAATAATGAGAATAAACGGGCTCTAAAATGCATTTTGGAATAGTATTTTGATGAAAAATGTGTGGCTAAAAAATAAAGTAAAGTTTGGGTTTGCGTGTAATATTATTTTATTGAAAAACGTGGTTAAAAATTAGATAGAGAAAAATGTATTTTAGAAATAATGGGGACCAAATAAGAGCTTAATAAAGCTTTAGGGTTAAACATACTTTTTGTTGCCTCCCTCTAGCTTTTTATCATTTTAATAACCAAACTTGTTTTCATTCCCAGTTTGTCAATGAAGTTTTAACAGATGCAATATATAACTTCCGTATTACTACAATATGAGATTTGTTGTCTTCACTTGGCAACAAATGAAGAAATTTTTTCACTAAAGGCAAAATGCTAAAAAACATGTATGATGTATTTGGGAACTTGCGTTCATAAAGTGATTTTATCCATATCAGATCATTTTGGTGTGTTCTACGTAATAACTTAAATTGATTATTTAAGATTTTTGCAAATATTTGTCTGGTTGGATTGTTTGTCATCTATCTATATAAAATTTTACCTTGCAATATTCAGTATTTAAAATTTTTAAGGTGTCCTTGTATTTCAGTACTTTGGACATAGCTTTATTAGCTCTGTTCCAGACCACATTAGTTTTCTTATTCATTTTCTGTCACACATCGATTATCTTTTTAGCCCTTTTTCTTTCTTTGAAATGAACAAGCACGAGTTTTAAACTGCTCAAATTCTTTGTTTCAAGAAGCATATGAATTGATTCTCCAAGACTTCTTTTCACTATTGACTTGTCCTTTTTAGTCAAAGCATGTCCGAATTGAATGTTCATTTACCTGTGCATGATGAACTGTGTAAGAGAAGTCATGAATATACTTAAAAAGTCCAAATATTTCCTGCCTAGTCTTTTTCCTGCGAGTGTATGATCTCTTATCTCACCTATCATGTGGCTCTTGTAAGGCATGAATTGTCGAAAATAAGCTTCTACCTTTAAATTGAGTTATTTTCTCTATTCTTTGATATATTGACGACTAAGAATCGTTATTTAGAATCCAAAAATCTATGTTGACCTTTCTACTGTTGACGTTTCCTCTTTCTGATTTTGAACCAGTTTCTTCAAGTGAACATCATCAATTTCCATCTCATATCATAAATAGGAATAAGCAGGTCTTTGATTGAAGACAAACTGATTACAGTAAAATAAGATAACAATGGCCTATGGAGGGCTTTGACTATAAGACTAACTCCCCTTTATCACTTTCTGGTTGCTTGCCTAGTGGTTACTCCTACTCCCCTTTTTATAACCACCCCAGTAACCACCTTCTGTTTAAATAACAATATCTGATGCCCTAGTCTGTTGCTGATTCCCGCCCACTTGTCTACCAGCCTTCTTAGCCCTTCTAGAGAAAGTGTATATGATGGGAGGTCTATCAGTTTCCTCTTTCTGATTTGGAACCAGTTTCTTCAAGTGAACTTCATCAATTTCCATCTCATTTCATAAATGAACGGACTGGCCATGTCAGATTAACTTAATTGTTCTAACGTATGGAGTTAGTGCTTGCTTGGCTAAGCTTTCAAGTGCTTATAAGCAGTGGGTCTTAAGAAATATGTGATTAAAAAGTAAATGAAAGTTGCGAGTCCAAAGGATGGTTAAAAATGATGTTTGACCAGCTTATAAGCACTCAAAAAAATCCATTACATATTCAAATATTTAAATTTCCTTGCTCTACGCAGGTCATTGATAAGGCTGTACCTGCATTAGTTGACCTTGCAGAAATCTCTACTCTTGGGGATCATAAAAAACTTGGGGATTCAATTGTTAATGTTCTTCGGGAATGCATTCAGTCACAAGGAACAGGCCGCAACTCAATCAGTACCCATGCAAAAGAAGAGGTAGAGGAACTACTAAATTCTCGACAGAGATTAAAATGGGAGAAGAATATGCCAAAAGAGGATCTTCATATCAAACAGGCAGCTGCTTTAGTTGTAAAACTCGAAGGAAATTCCCTGTTCTCATCAGGAGATATTTCTGGTGCTGCTTCGAAGTATTCAGAAGCATTGGCTTTGTGTCCAATGAGGTCAAAAAAAGAGAGAGTTGTACTGTACAGTAATCGAGCTCAATGTAATCTTTTATTACAACAGCCCCTGGCTGCAATAAGTGATGCTACACGTGCACTTTGCATTCATAGCCCAATTAATCGTCATGCAAAAAGCCTTTGGAGACGAGCACAAGCATATGACATGCTCGGTTTAGCCAAGGAGAGTTTGTTAGATGCTATTCTGTTCATAAATGAGTGCTCCCAATCGAGCGATCCCGATCTGTCCTTGAGGCAAAACAAGGTTCCTGACTATGCTGAGCGTTTAGTTAAGAAACAAATGCGTGCTGCTTGGTTATTTAGAGAGGCTGCAATTAAACATGGGGGAGTACAATGCGAAGGGGACGCTGGAGATATGTATGGACAAGAGACTGATGATTCTGAATGGGAAACTGCAAGTGAAAGTGATATAGGAAATGATGAAAGGGATGACTTTGGTAAGAATGATCGTGCATGGAAAGCTGACATTGAACGGAAAGAAAGATACAATAAAGCTATGACAAAAGGTTACACTTCAACTTTTGATTCTAAATACTAGGTCTATTATACTCAGTATGCAGTACCCAGAAAGGGTCACTTTATCTCATAGTTTTAGCCTTTAGGAATGTGTTTCTTTAGTGTGGTCATGTTTGATCTCGGGTTTTTTCACACTTGAGCAAGCTTGAATTTTCTTGCGCCCATAAAATAACAAGAAAAATCTGATTCATAATGTGAAAACTCAAGAAAAATCTAAGATTTACTTCCTTCCTTTTAGGTTATTTATTAACTTTTTATTCTTTCAAAATTTTCAGTTTCATCTGCTGATTTTGGGTATGCTTTATTAAAATTAAAGTGATAAAATGGAACTTGGTCGTGCCAGTTTTCCTACGAATGTCAAAATATTATAGGCATTCTGATATAATTCCAAAGTTTGTCTTTTCAAACAGTTTGAACCATGATTTTTGTTTTGCTTTCTTACATGTACGCTTCCCTGGACTGGATTCAGGATACTGGAATTCGATTTTAATTATCATAATTTTTTTACATTTCCGTTGTGTTAAGTTACTTGTAATGCTCTAAAAGGGTTTTACTCTGAGCTATGAAAACTTGTTTTTCTGCAGAAATGTTGTCACTTTTATTTAAACTTAATACTTGTCTGGTCCTTTACATGCAGTACGATATATATGCATTTATGTTATGTATGTAACATTTAGATGTATATTTTCTGCAATCTGTTTATTGCACCCAGAGGTTTATAAAGTCTGATTTCATAACCAGTTGACATTCAAATTTTTTTGTCAATTGTTCTTTTCTCGACTTAATTAAGACTTTGAAATGATGCAGACATGAAGCAGGGATACAGCGTGCTGCTTACAGAGGATGAAGCATAGTCGTGTCAGGACGAGTTAAGAAATCGAATATGAAAGAGAAATACAAAGAAATGAAATGTTAACGGATTTTCTTGGCTCTTATTGTATCTCAACGATCATGATCCTTTATTGTTGCTCAAGCATTTATTGATGCAGAATCTTGAAACTCCGATGGGATTTTGGAATGCGACATACATTGCATTTTAGCTGCTGCAGCTCATAGAATCAAATACGTGGTTTCTGTGCGCAGTCGAATTCTATTTCTAGTTAAAATGTGTGTTTTTATGTTAGTTTTGTTTAAGCACTTCAATTCATATGCAAACTGGGTATTGATCACTGGTTGTGCTTTATTGTTTGCTTCTTAATGTGTATCTATGTTTAATGTTTATTGTTTTGTAACATTTCATAAAGTTTCTGTATATAAACCAAACCCTTGGGGAATTTTGAGTGGATGATTAACTTTGAACAATTATATTTCTTATAAAGGAGAAGTGTATGTCTGGTATTGAACTCCGAAGTACATTGAACAAATTTTAATTATTTTTTATTAATATTATCCACGGATAACTCATCGTCCCTTTAAATTCAATGATCTCTGCAACTATGGCACCTTCCATGCCATTTTACCTTTTTGGTGCAGGCAGCGGCATCAACGTTGATTACATCTGGGTTTGCAAGTTGGGTAGTTTTGATGGTTTTCCAGATTACTTGCTGGAAGAAAATGTAGAAAGTTTATCTCTCGGAAGAAGTCAATTTTCTTGGTTTTGACAATTCAAAGGATATAGAAGGCATTGACTTTTATATCATCTCAACATTGATTCCACTCGTCGCTCCTGGGGAGAAGATTTTGATTTCACCTCTCTTCAAGCTGATCAAGATAATTTTCAACTCATAGCAAAATACAAGCTGGAATATCAAATGGTGATTAGAAACAAATCAAGAGGGCGTTAAAGCATCTGCAATGCCAATGTGGATTGTACTAAAAATCCCAAGTGGGTTATGTGCTAAAAAGGTTACTAAGTTTTATCACAAGTTACTTGTTCACCGAAATTTAACATGTTACTCGTTGCTGACCCAGATATGAACAAAGTTACATATCCATTATCCATATCATTTCCATCAGTGTTACATATAACAAAATTTCATGAGCAACGAGTAACCTTTTTAAATTTCGGTGAGCAAGTAGTAATCTATAACAATGTTCAATGAGCAACGAAATTTTTTTTTAAATATCGATGAGCAAATAGTAATCTATAGCAAAATTCAATGACCATTGATTATATTTTCTCTTAAAATTTCTGATTTCTTGAAGTTTTATGCAGAAACTGATACATGCCTATGTTTGGTGCACATTTTAGGGCTAAGAATGCATTTTTTTTTGTTGTTGTGATGAGGAATGTGTGGTCGAAAATAAGTAGAAGAATGATAATGAAAAAAATAACGTGGCTCAAACAGATATATGGGCAAAAATTTCTATAAAATTCGAGGATGACTGGAAAGAGCCGTCAACGGGGAATGAGTTGCATCATGCATGGAAAATAAAGACAGGACAGCATGTTACTGGGTAGAGGGAGAAGTGCTCAACGCATTGCCTTGAAGTTATGGCGGTCACAATGGTATGCAGCGGCGGTAGTGATGAGTGGATAAATTAATCCTTTAGCCTCCGGTGATGGGGGTGGGATGAGGGAGGTGCTTTGGAAATATGAACTGTTATAATTTCAATTTTTTAATTATTTTATTGAAGAAATATAAACTTACAATTTTGTCCTCTTCAAATTAATCAATAGGTAATCAAATTGATTTTTTTGGATTGACTGACGAAGGAATGAACGGATTCTATCCATTTGTCCTCTTGCTGTAATCAAAATGAAAGATTTGAGACTATAGCTGTAAAAATGAAAAGTTTGAATATAATCTGCAACTATTTGAGAGGTTTAGAACCCCAGTTGCAACTTTCCCAAAGTTTTATTAAAACCAAAAGCAGTTTATTATTACAAAGTTACCCCATAGTAGTAAGAAGTAAACATTGAACCCATCTTAAGCAAGGATCATAAAATCTTGGATTACTAGAACACAACCTCAATAGGCTCAAAACCTTTCTCAATTGATGCTTTCACAGCATCAACAAGAATCTGTGTCTTTCTACTGATGGTTGGCCATTTCTTTTCAGTACCCGAACCGTGTTCTTTTATACCGGAAACTAAACCCGAGAACTCCTTCACCATAAGGGCTTCCTGGGGAAGATCTGTATTGATTTTGTGTTCAGTTGGTGCAGGTTCAATCCCAATTGCTAGCTCAGCAAATTTGGTGTTTGCTGTTACATAAAATGGTCCAACATTCTCTTGGAAAGGAATTACAAAGTCATGGACACGTAAATATCCACTGGCACCAAGAACACTGATATCCATAGTTAAATTGGTGAGGAAAGAACAGTAGAAAGTTGCTCGTTTCCCATCGTCCCAACGTAAAGAAGCAGCGCAGGATAGAATTACCCCGTCTTCATTGAACTCTGCATCGGGCAAGGCAGTTACAGTTTTAGGCAGTTCGTAGTCAGTAGCCCACAAGATTGCACGAATACAGTACCACCCGGTGTCCCCAAGAGCACCTAGAGCATCAAGATCTGGCTTCACACGGATGTCGTTTTTCAGAAAATCATCGCCGCTGTTGTATGAAAAAATGCTGTGTATCTGTGAGAAAGATAACATCATTTCCTCAACTTTTTGACATCTACTCATGCAATCTCTTTACTGGGATTATATATAATAATAGCAGGGCAATGCTGAGTTTGGTGAAAGTAGTTCGCACACGAAAACTGAACATTCAAGATTACTAATATCTGCTCACTCACTATTCTAATACATACTTATCCGATTGAAAATCGATACTATGCAGATATCAAAGAAATTCCAGTTGACAAATCAGTATTACTAGAAAACAGTACAGTTTGACATCTACAATCTCCTTCATCAATTATTAGATAGTAAGTAATTTTTATGTTGTTCTAAACAGAAATCCGAAAGCCCTTTCGTTTATTACCAGGCTCTTTTCTTGTCCATACAAATTACAGCATGTTTAGCTAAGCTTAACACGTTAAGTTATAAGCAAATTTCTTTTCAAGTATAATATAAGTTTTAGCACAGCTTCTAGATATAAGTAATTTACTTACTTTGGTAGTAATATTGAAAAATTCACGAGTAAATATTATCAAAATAAACGCACAGACACAGATACCCAAAGCATACCGTTTTAAGCTGGCCAAAACTGTGAGAATCAGAGAGGAATTCTTTCATTTTAGAAGTCCTTGGATGGTGCATCCACATGGTAGCATCCATGAACTGCAGCCCATTGGATTCACACGCCTCCAGAATCAAATCCAGCTCCTTCACGTTCAGAGCCACCGGCTTTTCCAAAAGTATGTGCTTCTTCTTCTTAGCCGCGGCAACCACCCATTGGAGGTGGAGGCTAGTGGGCAGCGGGATATATACGGCGTCGACGTTGGGGTCGTCCAATACGGCACCGTAAGAACCGTACGCCTTGGCTGAAACCGGGAAGCCGTTGTTTTTTGCGAAGTTAACAGCTTTCTCGAGCGATCGGCTGCCAATAGCAACGATAGTGGAGTTGGGGCTGAGTATCATGGCGCGGGACACTTTGCGGGCTATTTCAGCACAGCCCAGGATCCCGAAACGCACAGGCTGCTGCTCGGCGGCCATTGTTTAAGGCAGTAGGGATAGCGAGAATCTGCCGGAGGTGCGAAATTCGGGCAAGAAATGTCTGGATAAATAATGCATCTGCACTACACACACAACATGTGGTTCCCGCATATTTATTTATTTTTTTAAAAAAAAATACACAGTGGGGTCCACCCATCGTGAGTATCTGTTTTGTGTAAAGAAAATTCTGTACAAATGGAATAATTCGCATTTCAGTTGGGCTGTCCCCAAATCTACTGATACCTAGAACTATGCCATGTACTAATTATTCGATGGACTCTCCTTGGACGTAGCCTTTGTTGGCTCATGTTTATAAATGACTAATAAATAATAACTTTTCGTATATATTTCGTTGAATTCACAAATATTATTATTTATTCATTACTTATTTATAATTTAAATCATTTATAAATATTTTCTAAACGTGCTTTTAATTTCTTGAAGGAGAAATATACGTCACAATGACAATACCTGCACTTCTATGACAATATTAGAGACCCTCCTCCACGTTTGAAATAAATACTTACCTCCATCATTTTCTAATTTGAGTATTATATATACACCTTACCCACTTTTAAGACTAATTACCACTTTTAAGACTAATTAGTGACTAATAACATATTCAAAAGACTATTTATTTATAAAGAATATCTCATGTATAATAAACAATATCTTTAAATTTAGAAATTAAAATTTTTGTTCTCAATTGGATTGAATCGAAGTTTTTAATAGGTTATGGCTATCAATAAAATTGGGTCCTTGACTCTGGGGCTAGGATCGAGTCATTTCGGGTAGTTTTTGCTTTGTAACTGTAGCAAGTGAATGGGTCAAAAATAGAAACATTCTTGCCCTTGGACCTTCATATAAAGGCTGCTTGCTGCCTCTATTTGGTCGTGCCACAGTCATCCGGTTTTGCCTAACTTTTGCTCGAAGTTCTAGCTTTGCCTTTTTCTGTCTCAATATGAGGTCTTGATCTTACCTCTTTGTCTTAACAAAAAAGAGTTTTTTTTTTTTTTGGTCGACACTCATTAACTTTCTCAAATCAATGCTTTGAAAGTGATTGTTGACTGGCGTAGGAAGCTTTGAAGGATGGTTGTACTTCCAATTAATTATGCAAATGAACTGTACTCTTGATCCCCTCTAAAAATCGTAAGTGCGAGCCTTCCTACAATCGGCTCACGCCATTTGAGGTGGCCCACCTTCCGACCTTCTTCATCTAATACCATAAGCCCTTAGAGAATTTGTTATTTAACAATACTCTATATTTTGGTTTTTCATTTTTTTTAAAGAAACATTTATTGATTTCTCTCCATCTATTTAACATATTTTTTTATATATCAATAGTTGATTAATTCAAATAAGTTTTGAATAATTTAAAAAATAGAGTATTAAAATCTTTAATTTATTAAATGCAATCGTTAGAAAATAAAAATAGCGAGTGTGTTTGACTTTTTAAATTTGGATAGCAAAATCAAATCTTTATTTTAAAAAGTTAGAATATATAGTTTCTTAAAAAATATTTTTAAAAATTGACCCTCTATATAGAGAATATTTGAGTCGTGCTTGTTGTATCGGGTGGGGGATTGACTGAACCCCCACCTGCATCTCACAATAGGGGGATGGGATTTTATGGGCCATTTTTTATTACCATGGGGCTCATGAATGTGAGTGGATGTAGCACTTCGGTAAAGCTAATTCCTGTACGATTGGCTTTGCTAAGAATATTTTGTGTTTGATGAATCTCGATCAATCTAGCTTCATCGGTCCAAAAATGAGACTTGGGGTAATAATTGTTATTGAAAATGTAAATGCCTTGGAAAACACGGAGATCTAGGTTTAATTTAATTAATCTTAATTAATTGTTGCGTCATGTAAACTAGAGATTGTCGGTTGCTCTACTTGGAAAAATGATTTCAAGAATCTTCATTAATTTATACAACAAAATGATTATATAGCACATATTTGGTCGAACAACACTATATGTACAGAAGAAAAAAACTAGAAATTATACAGAAAACACACATGGGGTGGGCCCCATTTTTCTCAAGCAATATTTAACTCACATGTGAGTATCCGTAGAATTTCTGGAAAATAAATTTCTGTACATTCAGAAAATTTCTATTTGGTCCCCATCCCATTTTAATTCATTTTTTTTTCTTTTTTCATCAACCACACATTCTCTCAATAAAATAATATTATACATAAATCCAAAATTCTTCTTAGTTTTTAACTATATATTCTTTAAATAATATTATTCCAAAATTAATTTTTTTTTTTTTTCACATAATAGAGCTCAAACAAGGACATACCTTAAAAGAGTCCATTAATTTACTAATTAAAAAAAAAAACTAAATGAAATCGATAATTCTATTACTTTCTAAAGGAAAGGTGAAAGTAAATGAATGATTAAAAAAAAATTAATTAATTAATTTCAACCCTTGAAATGAAACAATAATATTATAAATTCCAAATAGAGATGGCGACGGAGTTGGGCATCTCTTCTTGTCCGTTGCAAATTTTTGAAGGGCAGAATTGACAGGGCGACAAATTAAAATATTCTTATTAAAAAGGTGGGATCAGGGCAAAGAAATAGTATTACAATGACCGGCGAAGACTATGATTTGAGCTTGATTTATTAAAATTCTAGTTTTATATTTGCTTTCAAAGTTTTCTGGATAATGTTGATGATAAAATTTCCCCACCAATAATTACTAAAGAAACAATATTTTATTTTTTAGAGTATGTTTTCAACATATTGTACAATAAATTCTGGGAAATGATTGAAAAGAATAGTGTTATCATCCCCAGTGGGGATGAAAACACAGTTTATGTGGCTTTAAATGATGGTTAAATGAAATGTCACATGTCATTTAATGTCACATTGACGTCACGTAAGCTGTGTTTTCATCTTCAGTGAGGATGAATAGCATTACTCGAAAAGAGTAATGGACAAAAAATGAATGTTTTGCATTCATGGCCTTATTAGGAAAATGGGCATGTATGCCCTTGAAAGTAAACTGAATTTACAGTAGGCAATTTATACAATGATTAACTAAAATGAGCAGTGCTTGTCATCTAGATTGAGATTGTAACCCGTTATCCTGATGTATCGTAATGAGTTGATTTTATTAGAACAAATAAATGGGCTGTTATTTATGGGGTTGAGGTTTTGTGTATAGGGGAACACAAGCATCAACTTCCTTCTCTCTCTCTCTAAGAGAGAGAGAGATCGTCCAACCAATTTCCACGATATGAACAATATCTTCCAAATTTATTTTTTCCGCGACAACAAATCTATAATTTCTATAGCAAATATCATACTGTTATAGTCGGACGACTCGGACCAGACACATTTCAATCAAGTACTACCATATTAGAGAAGCAACAAAAAATGAAAAAACTTCAACTCAGTTAATGTAAGTCCAAGAGCAAGTTCTAGATATCCTTACAAAGACAACCCCGTTTGGTCCCATTATTCACCATTTTAATTTTTAGAATAATATCTTTTTAAAGAATGCGTGGTTAAAAAAATAATAAAAAGTTTTAAATTTATGTATAATATTATTTTATTGAAAAATTTGTGATTGATCAGAAGAAAGAAAAATAAATTATAATTTTAATGGAAATTAAACGAGGGCACAACCCATTAACAAAATGTCGACGTTCAAGCGTTGCATTGAAAATTCAAGAAAAATACACTACAATTAATGCGCTTTTAATATTGATTAATCCAATGATTGTAAAAGTAGACAAATTCATGTAAACATTTATAAATATAAAAGGTTAATTCATCGTTTTTTTAAAAATCTTATTACATTAATAAAATTCGTGAGTTTAATTTTTTCTCAATTTGGTGGATTCCAAAATTCAAGTTCTTAAGTTTTTCGCTTGAATTCCTTATTTCGCGCTACGTCACATTCTTATTTTTAACATTTGATGAATCAAATTAAAATATTTTTAATCATGATTTTCGTCCAAAAATATTGTTAATGTGCTTTAAAATGAGGATCAAATATTTAATCGCATTTTTAATGTATTATGTATTTTGCTTATTCAAAAATCAGTTGTAACTCCATTATGCGTGTAAATTATTATGTAACTCCACTATATCAAGTAATATTATTTTTCAAAAATACAATGGACAAATGAGTATTTTCACCCTATTTTAAAATAAAATAAAATTGGAGACAAACTATATTAGAAAAACAACTAAAAATGAAGAAGTTCAACTCAATTATTGTAAGTCCGAAGAACAAATTCTAGATATCCTTACAAAGACCATCCCATCAGCTAAATGTCAACAACGAAGAGTCGTGTTCGTGAAATTTCGTAAGTGTACGGATCGTGACAAATAATAAAGTGGATTTATTAAATCCGAATATCGTCTTACAGAGACTACTATCTATTATAAATTTTTAAACTAACCTACATTCAATTTAAATTAAAATAGTAACTAATTATCAAATCAAGTTTTGTTTTCTAAACAAAATTCAAATAAATAAAATAACAAACTCAAATTAAAATTGTAGAAAATATTACGTTATTGGATAGCTAGGATTTTCGATTTCACGTAGGTTATTTATCATACATTTAATTTCAATTCATTCAATCATTTTTCATACGTGCCAACGATCGAATTAACCTAGTATATTTAGTGATCTCTCTCGAGCAACGCTAATTCTATTCATATCCCCGAACTTATTATATTTCTATATAAATTCACACACATATGAACGCACTTGTCTATAGGAATTTAACAAAGATCGCACAGCTTATAATTATCTCTCGATCTCTTATAATATCCATGTTAATTATTGCACGAGCTAGAATTATACATCACCTCTCGGTCTCAATATTATTCCTAAATCAATTAATTGTTGCGCAAACAAATAATAGCATTAAACAAGCAATAATTAATTAACAAGTATTAAAATGACATGAAAATCATTGAAATTAAACATATAATAAAAACCTTAATAATAAATATTTAGTCACTCATAATGTTGAAATTAAACATGCAAAAGTGAAACGACATCACCAAAAATTGACGGAACGTGAAGCTTCTCGTGTGTGCAGTCTCCTTTATAATTAGTTTCAGCCCTATTTTCTCCACATTGCTGCCGGCCACGCGTGAATATATATTGATATTAATCAATTCAACCACTTTCGGCCGGATTCTACCAATGTGTGAATGTGTGTATTATTAAATCAAAAGCCGCCTCTTCTTTGCATGTGTTTCTAATAATAAATTTGCTGCACCTTTTCTCCACCTCCTCCCATGTGTTGTGTGTATATATTAATAACTATTGCAGCCTTTTCCTTTGTTTCAATAGAAGTTGCCCACTATGCTGAATAAAATCAATTTCAATAATGGCCAGAGATGGACCCAGCACCCGGTCGGGGGCGCGGCTGCCCGTGTTGGGCTCCGTCGGACCGCCTAGTCGTCAACAGCTGTGTCGCTCTTGCCTGTGGCTGTGCTTGGTTCGTCTTCTTCTTCAATCCTCATGCTGCTTTTTTTTTTTCGTTGGAAATTGGGCCAATGCGGCCCATTTAATTCCTTTTTTTCTTTTTTGTAATTGGATTGGGCCATTTGTCTAGGTCCAATCCTTAATTATATAATATATAGCCAAATCCAAATCTCACTCTCCCAAATCAATCCCTAAATTCCCAAATTTTCACCTTCTCCACCGTTTTGTCTCTCTCAATTGCATATCGCAAGTCTCCGGCGCAGCTGCATACTGTACATTTTCTGGTAAATTTTTTAGTTAAACCTCATACTGTACATTGTCTTGGTTCAAAATTCTCTTAATAGTTTTATTGGAGTGTAGGCGTAGTATTATTTTGCCAGCTGCCCTTTATATTTTCATTGGTGATTGTAGTTTTTCTATTTGGAATATACGATTATCCTTAAGTTTAACAAGAACCTTACTTTAGTAGAAAAAAGGCAACAAGCAAAAGCAAATGTTTACTTAGGTAGAATAAATTCCATTCTTAGGGAAATTAAGATACGTGCTCATGAACACGCCAGTCAACATTTTCAGGAGTTGTAAACATTTTAGGGTTTAGGGTGATTGAGTTGTGATTTGGATTTTGGCCCATTTGTCATTTGGGACTTATGATCTCAATTCTCATTTCTCAATTCAAATAATGTGTACTATATATATATATATATATATAATTTTTACGTTTTAGTGTGTTTACATATATATTGAATAATTTTTAATATTATGTAATTAATATTAATAAATGACCTCGCTCTTACGATCACTGATTGTCGACGTTGACCGGTCAACGTNTTATGATGTGAAACTATCATAATAAAAGTAGATGTATTTCAGCTGAACGAGTTCATTGATTTATGTTGCACACTTGCAATTGTGGATTATATATATAATTTTTACGTTTATCGTGTTTACATATATATTGAATAATTTTTAATATTATGTAATTAATATTAATAAATGACCTCGCTCTTACGATCACTGATTGTCGACGTTGACCGGTCAACGTCCTCTCGGGTTGGGATAGTTTGCTGGGTCCGTCCCTGATAATGGCTACCGGCTCCCTTCGTGTTCTCCAATTTCAGTATATATGGATCATGCTTCATATATCGAATTTTTTTACCGAATATTTTACCTACTACTCGCATTGGGAGTATGGACCACATTGTCGACATTTTTAAATACATGCGAGCCTTGCCCATTACGTGAGAGGAGATAATCAATTATGTGCAAACAATTATATACAAATGAATTAACCATATATATA
>CAIGRM010122231.1:0-18073 GCA_903798335.1 Fraxinus albicans
TTTATATATTGTAAAAAAAAAAATATCTATATATATATATATATATATATATATATATATATATATATATATATATATATATATATATATATATAATCTTTTCTTACCAAAAAATGTCAGCATTTTGATCTTCTCTGTGATAATCACGACCCTTTGACCCATTTTGCCTTCCTCCACAGCCGATACAGAATCTCAGTCTGGTGAATCTCTATCTCCTTCCAGTGAGTCCATACCTACCTCTCTCCTGAACAAATTGACCACAAAAATGACTAAAGTCTTGATTGGTGAATCTCTACCTCCCTCTGGTGAGTCTATACCGACCATCGATACTGCTGCTCCACCAATCAGTATAAATTTGGATGACACCAGCTACGATCTTTGCTCTCAGGTCGAGATGTTGATGCCAGACAGAACAATTATTATTCTACTTTGTTGGAACCTACAATGTAAATAGTTTGTCAACCTTGTTTGCTTATATGATATGATGTATAGTTGAATAAGCATATCAGTTGGGATTGTAAATATTCCATAAGGAGCCACACCTACCAGCTCACTTCATGAGCTGTGCACATGGTTAGGTACAATTAGATTCATTCTGTTAGTTTGTTAGGATAACTCTTTTACTATTTTACCCCTTTCTTCCTTCTATATATTTGTACTAGTGCTGATGATTATAATTAAGTTGAATTCACTGATTCAATCAATCAATCGGTTCTTTATCTTCTTCATTATCTTGTCTTTTACAATTTACATTCACCTACAAAAATCTCTTTTATAATTTACATTCACCTACAAAATCTTACATGGTATCAGAGCCATGACAACTATTGTTGAGATGAATTCTGCTACCAATGAAAACACTACTGCCGTCCAGACTCCTGACCTTTCCGACCATTACAAGTTGGAGAACTCAGACAACCTAGGAGCTGTTCTGATCACAGAATTATTAACTACAGAAAACTATCCTACCTAGTCGAGGGCACTCCAGCAAGCTCTCAAAGCTAAAAACAAGCTTGGGTTTATCAATGGAGCATTGTCTAAACCAGAACCAGGAAGCACCTCCTTTGACTCTTGGGAGAGATGTAATGACATGGTGGTGTCATGGATCCAAAATGCATATATCCCTCCCTCCGATCCAGTTTTGCATTCATGGATGACACAAGTGAAGTGTGGGCAGAACTTAAAGATCGTTTAACCCAGCAAAATGGACCTAGGATATATGAATTAAAGAAGGCATTAGCTGATCTGGAACAAGAATGAGATTTTGTGAGTATTTACTATGGCAAACTGAAAGCTATTTGGGATGAATTATCATTTTATGATCCCATTCCTGAGTGTAGTTGTGGGCAATTGAAGGTGCTGGTAGACAGACACCAGTGTCATTGTGTGATTAAGTTCCTAATGGGGCTAAATGAGATCTACGATAACATAAGGGCTCATGTGATGATGCTAGACCATCTACCACCAGTAAACAAGGTATTTTCCTACATACAACAACAGGAAAGGCAAAAGAAAATCACCACTACTGTGTGAACAATGAATCTATTGCCATGGCAACTAGAAAAGGCTATAGAGGTAACAGAATCACTACCTATGGGAAATCGAATTTCACTGGCAAAAAGGACAGAACATATTGCACACATTGTAAAATTCCATGTCATAACTTGGATAAATGCTTTAAAGTTGGGAACGCTGAGCCTCATATCTTCACACACTACAATATGATAGGACACACCATGGAAAAATGTTTTAAGTTACATGGTTATCACCCAAATCATAAGTTGTACAAAAGCCAAAGGAGAGATGGGAGTTTTGCAAATCAAACCAGTGTGATGGAGGAAGACAATGAGAGACCAGTCTCTTTAACTAAGGAAGAATATCAAGAATTCATTGCTTTGCTTCGATCCAAGGATAATCCACAGAAGACCATCGATCACTCAAGAACCAATCCACAAACTGACTTATCTAGTAAAACCACTTGTTTATTGTTGCACCCACATCCTCTCAGTATTCTACTAGTATTCCATGGATCATTAATACTGGCACAACATATCATATGATATATCATATGATCTGTAATGCCACCCTATTTAACTCCACCAAAGCAAGGGCCACTTTCTCAGTTAAATTACCCACTGGGGAAGTGGTTCCAGCTACATACTCTGGAGAAGTTCAAGTTACAGACTCTATACTCCCGAAGGACGTATTATATGTTCCTAATTTCCATTTCAACTTGCTATCTGTCAAAAAATTAACACAGCAAATTCTTTGTTGCTTGATATTTATGGCTGAAACTTGCTTTGTACAGGACCTTTTGTCTTGGAGGACGATTGGGAAGGGTGAAGCTTAGAATGGATTGTATCGCCTCATACTACACAATGTTTCATCCACAGCCTTAGTAACCAAACTATCAACTCTTAATCTTAGACAAGATTTTACAGCTGCTTCCATTACTAAATCTGATGTTTAGCCACACCTATGGCATTATCAATTAGGACTCCTATCTGATTTCAGAATGAAACTTCTCATTGGTGATTCTGTTATTTCCCATTTCAAGAATGACAATAAATTTCCTTGTATTGTCTGTCCATTGGCAAAACAACACAAGAACCCTTTCCCTATAAGTGCACACAAAACTAAGCAAATTTTTGATGTGATCCATTGTGATATCTGGGGTCCTTGCTCAACAACAGCTCACGATGGATGTAAGTACTTTTTTCAATGGTAGATGATTTTTCAAGAGCTACTTGGGTATATTTACTTAAAAGAAAATCTAATGTTTGTCATTCAATTAAGGCTTTTATTCAAATGGTGGAAAATCAGTTTCAAACTTCAATTAAAACATTGAGAAGTAACAATGGACCTGAATTTAAGCTAACTAAGTTTTACAATCAAAAAGGGATTATCCATCACAAAAGTTGTGTTGAGACTCCTCAACAAAATGGTATAGTTGAAAGGAAACATCAACATTTATTAATTGTTGCAAGAGCCTTGAAATATCAATCAGGAATGCCACTATTTTACTAGAATGAATTCATACTTACTGCCACATATATGATAAATAGAGTCCTTGTGCCATTATTGCAAAACAGATCGCCTTTTGAAATCTTGTTCAAATGTACACCTGTATATTCCCACCTTAGAATCTTTGGGTGCCTCTGTTTCGCTTCCACGTTAACACATGGCAGAAGAAAATTCGATCCTAGGGGTCGCCAGTGTGTCTTCTTGGGGCCCTTTGGGGTAAAAGGATACAAAGTGATGGATCTACAGACAAAAGCCATATTTATCTCTAAATATGTTACATTTCATGAACCTCATTTTCCTTACAAAACGTCTGAAAACTTGTTGATAGTACGGAGTTTGTATTCACCAAACCACTCCCTGAAATTATCAATTACACTCATAAACCAACATCTGATGAAGTGCTTGATTTACCCAGCCTCAATATACCTGATCAAACCATTTCTAATAACCCTGGACCTAATGATGATGATGATCCTCAAACATAACCTAACACTTCATCTATCATTCGAAAATCTACAAGAGCCAAGAAAGCACCACAATACTTACAGGATTTCCACTGTCACCAGGCTACATCAAGTCAACAATCCCAATCTTCCCTCAAGACAAGGTCTTCAGTCTCTGCATGTAGGTTTTTCCACTATCTAATACAATTTCCTATCATAAATTGTCACCTCAGTTCAAGGCTTTCTCAACATCCATTTGCACTCACTTTGAACCTAACACCTATCATCAAGCTGTAAACAATCCTAATTGGTGCAAAGCAATGAATTCAGAGATAGAGGCCCTTAAGTTAAATAAGACCTGGATCCTCACTGATCTCCCACCAAGAAAGGCAACTATTGGATGTAGATGGGTGTACAAGCTAAAGTACAATTCAGATGGGAGCATAGAAAGGCAGAAAATAAGGCATGTGGCCAAAAGGTACAACTAAAGGAGAGGAATAGATCACAAAGAAACCTTCTCACATATTGCAAAGCTCGTGACAGTTTGATGTTTGCTGGGAATAGCAGTAGTCCGAAATTGGCATTTAAAGCAATTTGATGTAAGTAATGCCTTCTTACATGGAGTCCTACATGAAGAAGTTTACATGTGAAAACCCCCAAGTTATACAAAAGGAACCTCCAACCAAGTTTGCAAGCTATTGAGAAGCATCTATGGCCTGAAGCAAGTCTCAAGACAGTGGTATGCCACATTCTCCGTAGCACTTATAGAGTTTGGGTTCTCTCAATCAAATGCTGACTATAGCCTTTTCACTATGGCCACAAATCACTCATTTACAGCCTTGCTCGTCTATGTAGATGACATCGTAGTGGCTGGATCCAATTTGGAGTAGATAAGCACAATTCAGAAGTTCCTCAGTAGCAAGTTTAAAATCAGAGCACTAGGGGACTTAAAGTATTTTCTAGGATGGGAAATTGCAAGATCTAGCAGAGGAATTGTGATATCCCAATGCAAGTATACCCTGGATTTATTGGCTGATACAAGGATGCTTAGAGCTAAGCTAGTGAAGCTACCTATGGATCAGAACCTAAAGCTGGGAAAGAATACAGGAAAAACTCTGCCTGATGCAACAATTTACAGAAAATTGATTGGAAAATTGATGTATCTATCACTGACTAGACCTGATATATGTTATGCCATTCAAAACCTCATTCAGTACATGGAAACACCTACTTACACACATCTTACTGTAGTCCATAAGGTAATCAAGTATCTGAAGCTTGCTCCAGGGCAAGGTATTCTATTTTCTTCTTCATCTTCATTGATTCTTCAAGCCTTCTGTGACTCTGATTGGGCAGCTTGCCCTAATTCTTGAAGATCAGTAACTAGTTACTGTATTTTCCTTGATGATTCATTGATCTCATGGAAGTCCAAGAAACAAACCATAGTGTCTCGTTCATCTGCTGAAGCGGAGTACAGACTAGCACTTGCTGTGAAATTACATGGTTGAAGTAAATCCTAAAGGACCTTTAAGTTCATCATCCCAAACATGTAACCTTACACTATGACAATCAGGCTGCAATACATATTGCCTCCAACTCGGTATTTCATGAGAGGACTAAGCATATAGAATTAGATTGTCACTTGATCGGAGATCAAATCGAATCTGGATGCATTTCTACGTCTTATATTCACACTAAATCGCAGCTTGCAGACATGTTCACCAAGGCATTGTCTTCTGTCACCTTGAGGGCTCACCTATCCAAGATGGGAATAGAAAACATATATTCTCCATCTTGAGGGGGGTTGTTGGAACCTACAATGTAAATAACTTATCAACCGTGTTTGCTTATTTGATAGGATGTATAGTTGAATAAGCATATCAGCTGGGATTGTAAATATTCCATAAGGAGCCACACCTATCAGCTCATTCCCTGCTCGTGAGCTATGCACATGGTTAGGTGCAATTAGATTCCTTCTGCTAGTTTGTTAGGATAACTCTTTTACTCTTTTACCCCTTTATTTCCTTCTATATATTTGTACTGGTGCTGATGATTATAATTAACGTGAATTCATTTATTCATTCAATCAATCGGTTCTTCATCTTCTTCATTATCTTGTCTTTTATAATTTACATTCACCTACAAAAATCTCTTTTATAATTTACATTCACCTACAAAATCTTACATGCCGCTAAACTTTAACAAATAATGAACAAAGAAGAACGCAAGAGAAAATGCCAAGAAAACAGGCAATCATGAGCCGCTTCCAATGAAGCTAAGTGCAGTCACCGTGGGAGTGTAAAACATAGTCGTGAAAACTATTTGAAGCTAAACGGGTACCCTGATTGGTAGCATGAACTCCAGGCTAGAAAACGACATGATACAGCCGAGAATGTTGGAGGCATAGGCAAAGCTGCAATAGCTGTAGCAAAACCACATATTTTCCTCATTCTAGCCAATATTTCAGACTCACCAAGGTACTGCTCTTCTCGAGTCTAATAGAAAAGTTGATTGCAATGCTTGGATACTCGACTCTTGAGCCACGGACCTATGACTTTTGATGCAAGTGATTTTTCTCAACACTACTTTCCTTGGTGAACTAGTATTGCCAATGCAAATGGGGTCAATTATTCGGTAACTGGGGCTGGTATTGTGATGCTATCACCAGCCTACCATTATCTAACACATTACTCGTTCATTTTCTTTCCCACAAATTACTATCAGTGGGTCAAATTACCATAGACCTTAATTGTGTTGTGCTCATTTATCCTACATTTTGTCGTATTCAAGATAATCTCACTAAGGAGATCATTGGGTGTGGTATAAGAGGGGGGACTCTATTACATGGAAGATTTCAACAGTGTGCCAAGTACATCACATATATCACTTGAGCAACCCCAAAGTGGAACAAATTTGGCTTTAGCATCGTCAGTTAGGCCATCCTTCATTTGGTTATTTGAAACATTTAATCCTTAATTTATTTTTGAATTTGTCAATTTTAAATTTCAAATGTGAGACTTGCATTGTAGCTAAAAGTCACCGAGTCACTTATCCATTAAGTTTGAATAAGAGTGAAGTTCATTTTTATTTGATTCACTCTGATGCATAGGGTCTTTCCCTAAAACCTACTATTCATGGTTTTCGCTGGTTTGTGATATTTATTGATAATTGGACTCGAATGACATAGCTATACTTTTTGAAACATAAGGATGAAGTCTTCAATGTATTTCAATCCTTTCATAAAATGGTTCAAACTCAATTCTCAGCTAAGATTGGAATTCTTCGATCCGATAATGGAGAGAATATGTAAATCGATAGTTTCATGATTATTTACATCACCATGGACTAATTCATGAGACCTCCTACCCTCATACTCCTCAGCAAAATAGTATCGTTGAGCATAAAAATTTCCACATCCTTGAAACTGCTCGTTGTGTTTTACTAAGAGCTAATGTGCCTAGCTTTCATGGGGTAGATGTAGTTGCCAAGGTAGTACATCTTATTAATGGAATGCCATCAAAAGTCCTTGGGTTTAAAACTCCGCTACATGCTCTATCAACTTAATTATATGACATTACCCATGATGTTGATGCTTCCACCTCAAATCTTTGGTTGAGTTGCCTTCGTTCACCTCTACTAGAATCAGCGTACAAAGCTTAACCCTTATGCCACTTTATGTCTTTTTTTGGGATATGGAGTACATCAAAAAGGGCATCCATGTTTTGATCTAGCTACTCGACACACTTATGTGACTATAGATGTCACGTTTCTTAAATCTAACACTTTTTACTCTCCTACCACATCCAATTCTTCTCTTCAGTGAGAGACACAAGATTAAGTGCTGAATTGGTTGAAATTTAACTAGTTCAATGACACCGATACAACATCTAATGCTTCTAATCAGTCACTGAGAAATTTAATACATAGATGACAATATCTCCTGAAACTGAAATATTATCCCCCCACTCCTCAGTATCCAACGAACAATCTCCTAAGATTATTGTTGAGGTAAACTCTCTTGTCACACCTTACATTTCTAATGATGTGGATACTTCTCCCGAAGTTGAAGAACAAAGATCGAAATATTCGATTGCCAGTTATGTATTTACAAAGAGAATATCTGAACCCCTCAAGAACTTTGTGAATGAACTCTCTTCAAGCCATATTTCCATAACTGTTGATGAGGCTCTGAAAGACCCTAGGTGGGTTCAAGCTATGAAGGAAAAAATGGAGGCATTACAGAAGAATGAGACGTAGATCTTTGTTCCCTTACCTGAAGATCAAAAAAATAGTGGGATTTAAATGGGTATTCTCTACCAAATACAAAGCTGATGGATTAATTGAGTGATACAAAGCAACAATAGTAGCAAAAGGCTATATGCAAACATATGGCATATACTATCAAGAGACATTATCACCAGTTGCCAAGTTGAATACTGTTATGGTTATTCTATCACTTGCAACGAACCTTGATTGGCCATTGTACCAATTTAACATTAAAAATGATTTCCTTCATGGAAATCCTGAAGAAGAAATCTACATGGATGTTCCTCTAGGATATATGGCAACCTTCGAAGCCAAGGTGGTGTGCAAGTTATAGCGAGAATTATATGGTTTGAAACAATCTCCTTGAGCATGATTTGGGCGAGTTATCTTGGCAATAAGGAAATACATTATTCAATAAATCAATTCAGTTCATACTCTATTCTTAAAACATCAACGGGGTAAGATAACAGTGTTGATAGTCTATGTAGACAATATGATTATTATAGGAGATGATTCAGAAAAAATAGTAAGACTTCAAATCAATTGGCAACACAATTTGAGATGAAAAATCAGGGAGGAATCAAATATTTTCTAGGAATAGAAGTTGCTAGATTAAAGCAAGGCATATTCCTTTCCCAACGAAAATATATTTTAGATTTATTATCAGAAGTTGGATTATTGGAATGGAAGCTTGTAGATATACCAATTATCCAAAACCACAAACTTGGAAAATACACAAACCAAGTACCAACGGACAAAGGAAGGTACCAGAGATTGGTAGGGAAGGTTATTTATCTCTCCTATACACGGCCTAACATCTCCTATGCAGTAAGTGTAGTAAGTCAATTCATGCATAGTCTAAGTGAAGAACATATGAATGCAGTGATTCAAATTCTTCAATATCTAAAGTCCTCTCCTGGAAAAGGATTTGTGCTTTCAAAAAGCAATCACCTAAGGGTTGAAGGCTATACGGATGCTGATTGGGCAAGAAATTTTTCAAATAGAAAATCTACCGCTAGCTATTTTACATTTGTTGGAAGGAACCTAGTTACATGGAGGAGTAAGAAGCAAAAGATAGTGGCATTATTAAGTGTTGAAGCTGAGTTTCGTGGAATGGCTAAAGGTCTCTGACGGCTAATTTGGATTTTAAAACTATTAATTGAAATTGGCTTTGCTCCAAACTATGAAATGGACCTATTCTGCGATAACAAGGCTGCCATTGACATTTCTCATAATCTTGTCCATCATGATTGGACCAAAATGTGCAAGTGGATTGACATTTTATCAAACAAAATCTTGAGGCTAAGATAATTCGATTTCCGTCCGTTAAGTCGGAATACCAGTTTGTAGATATACTTACAAAAGTTGCATGCGGTAAGAGCTTCCACAACTCACTAGGCAGGTTGGTCATCATAGATCTATATGCACAAACTTCAGGGGAAGTGCTGGCGTGAGTTGGGTTCTAATAAATCATAGGAGGAAGTTTGGGATACAAATCCGTCAATCATAGGACCAGTTTTCAATCCAACTCATTTAGGCGTGATGTATGTATAGCAAAATATAGATAATGCAGCTACTTTATATATTCATTCATACTTGTAAAGAAAAAAAGATCAATATGTATAAAAAGCTTTTCTTACAAAAAAAATAAAAATGTCACACATATGGTCGTAAAATAGGAATTAGTCATGTGAAAGAATAATGCTCCTTGAACAGGGGCTTTTGATAGGGGTGGGGTGGCAGCACCTAGGTGTTTTTTTCTTTTTCAAACTGTCTAATCATGAGTTAACACGTATCCCCCTGTTTTTGAATATATCATTGAACATGTCACTCTAGCAAGACTCTTTGTGAAATAGTTTCATAAATCATCAAATTTGTTTGACAAGACATCAACCTCTACCGTGAAAATTGCTTGAACAGGTCTGTGATCCGATAGTCCCATTCCTCCTCTATTATATTGAATTTGCTTCAATCCCTTGCCAAACCAAATTATTCGATCGCACCTGCATAACTTTCTTCATCGTCAAATTATCGATACAGTTCGCTAATATGAAAGAAGAAATCATATTCCGCAGCAACTTACCATGCAGGAGATCTCCTCTTTTTCTCTTTTATTTTTGTATTGCTTCCATAATAATCATCTGAATTTTGATTGTATTTATATGTGGGTGCGAACTTGATTTCCTCCTCATGCCACCCCTCAAAGACATGGTCTTTTGCTAGCTCAGCCTTCAGCTTTAAATTTCAAATAAAAATAACTAAATTATTATATTGCTTATATCCAGTTTATTTATGTGTGATTTGTTTCTTTTAAATCTTGAAGGTGTTCTTTTTCTATATTTAGTTACCTGATCATTGTGTAATAAAATGCTCCACTCCTTATTCTTTACTAAAGATCTTGTCGTAGCCTCTGGCAGGTTTATCCTGTAGTTCAAGTCGCCTAGCCAAATCACCCGACTGTATGAATAAAGACACCAGCATTGTAATAAGAGTTTCCCGTTCAAAAAGTATTTAAGTTGAAAATAAAGTTCGTTTCTGATCTCTTAAGATAAATAGAACAGATTTAATACACATACTCATGGTCTAGGATTTTCCTTGGCAAATTTTGGAAGGGGCTCGTAGGGAAGATTGTGTGCGACAATATAAGTGCCGCATCTGCATTTCTCTGTCTCTCATCGCCTTCTTTTCCGCCTGAAGCTAAATGACTACACACAAAGCATAAGCTTGTTTGCCACAAGCAAAATCTAACAAAAGCTGCACCCTGTTCATCAAGTATCACTATGTTACTTTCGTTTTTTCATATCTTATTAACAGAAACTGCACCCAATTCATGCTAGGCCTCATTACCTTCAAATCAGCAGACAAAAAAAATACTCTACTCAGTTCAGCAACTCAAGGAACTTGAGTTGTGTGTGTGTGTGTGTGTGGCAGAGATGGGGAAATAGTATCACTTCAATCCACTTCCATCGCGAGGTTTCTATGTCACTTTGTATTGTTATTTATATGTAGAAGATGAAAAAGATGTCACGATTAGGTGGAGAAAATGAAAGTACTTGTCTAAGTACTATAGGAGGGATACGTGTATCGAACTCTAAGAGTGTGTTTTGGACACATTATTTTGAAAGAATGTATTATTGAATAGTAGATTGATGGAGAATGTGTGGTTAAAAATAAAGGAAAAGTTATTGATGTGATGGAAAATATTATTTTATTGAAAAATGTATGGCAGGAATAGTAGATTGATAGAGAATATGTGGTTAAAAAAGAAGGAAAAATTATTGATATGATGAAAAAAATTATTTTATTGAAGAATGTGTGGTTGAAAATGAGTAGAAGAAGGAGAATGAAAAAAAATAATGTGTACCAAACATGGCCTAAATTTATTAGTGCATCAAGCAAGTTATGAGATTCTAGCTTTCATCAAACTTTTACATTACATATCTGAAATTTCAAACTACTCAAAAAGACTTATCCTTCTCGATGACACAATTTAAATGAGCACATGCGATTCTTCTCTAACAATTAACTTTTAGATTAGATGGTTAATAAGACATCGTTATCGAAAAAAGACCCCGGTTCAAGTTTAGTTGCAACTCATTGATTTGAAGTTGTACTTGTGCAACGATTAGAAAGAAAAATGAATTTCTACACATGAGAGAAGGGCATGTAGAAGAAATAATTTAAATGATACGGAGCATTTGTTCATACAGGCCCCTCACAAGGGGTCGGGCCCCACATGTATTAAAAAAAAATTGTGTGGATCCCACACCATGTGTGTTGTCTGTACAATGTCTGTAAAAAAATTTTATACACCAAGGGCGGTTCATCTAAATGCATACATGTGGTGTTTCTTTAATTTCTTAAACTTACGGTTAATGATTTTATTTTTGCATATCCAAAAAAATTAAATTGAGGATCTAGCTTTTACTTTTGAGGATCTAATCTTCATTATGTTCGATTATCAAAATTACGAAGTGTGTGGAAAAACCTCGATAGGTTAATTACCCTTTAATTTGAATAGAAACAAGATATAATAATAATTTCAACTAATTAATGCTTAGTTGCAAGACTGATCGACATGACGTAAGAGATTACGTAAACTAATTTAGTTTAAAATTGCTCTTTTCAACTTCAATCTTTTTGTCACTCTCTTAATCACATCATTTGAATGGCCCTCTAATTCGTTGTATTTGATTGGCCCTCTAATTTAAAGCATTTGATTGGCGAGGCGGAGATAACAATTAAGATCAAATTGGTCCCTATATTGCAACTATTAATTAAGTAATTGTCGCTCAAACTAATTAACTAAAATCTATTGGCTGATTCTATCTAATCACTATCAAAAGTCCAGTGTGTGGAGCAAACTTCTCTCTCTTTTACATTCATATATTTGTGAAAGGAAAAAAAATGTTGCTTGAATATGACACCCCCATCCCACCCCCACCCCACCCCACATTACCCTACCACATTCCCACTCCAAATCCAATGGAAAAGGTCTATTATAGTTTTGAGGGTTAAATAAAGATTTGGTTCCCAAAGTTGCAGCAAAATTTCAAGTTAGTCCTTACAGTTTATTTTATTAAAAATCAGTCACTTGGTTTCTTAACGGTTCCCTGTTACTAAGCTTAATGTCTACTCCCACGTTTAGGTCTTAACGAATCCCATCTAGTATGAATGTTACAAAGCTTAATGTCTACTCCCACGTTTATGCCGTTAATAACCACACGCAACCCTAACTTGTGTTGAAAAAGATAAGGGACTGACAAAGGGTTAGCATGGCCGTCCCTTGCAAGGGATTTTCACGCCGAGGACAAGAGATCTGTAACACCTCAAAATTATTTACATAATAGTTCCTACTTTCTATCCATAGTTAGCATGTATTTCCACGGGTCATACTTGAGTATTACGTCTTAGACCCTTACCCTAACTCTATCTTCCTTATGAGTGAACCGAAACATAGTGCATAGGTACTCTTCAATGCAACGGTACGAAACATACCATTGATCACGAATAAATGTGATTCCCTTCGTTCTCGACAGTATGAAACCTCTCAACATTTCGTATTCTTTTATAGGGTCCTCTGCATCACTTGGCACCTTTTTCGAGCGCTTTGAAAGCCATCAATCATGTATCCTCACCTTCCTTCCATCTTATCATATAGCATCTGGTCAACACATCTGAAGAACATAGTTTCACTTTCCTTTCTAGTTGGAGATCAGGACATGACTTCAAATCGACTAAGAGGATAAATTGCTTTGTTGATAACTTAAAACCACCATTGGTAGATTCGCCCATTTACCCCTCTATCATCTAGGCTTTTGTTATATCCACCTTAATAAAAAAATTCGAGGGTCCTAATTTTGCTGAGGAAAGCATGTTTGGTTGAATTCAATTCTTGGTAGTGGGTGCTCCCGATGGTAATTGGTGTATCATAAACAATGTTCTAACCCTTTCCTTTTCCTTATGTAAGGATATTAATAATATTTTCCTTTGTTTATGTACCTTTTGTTGGGAAAAAATTGGTTTTAATTAGTTGGTTTGACCAAATTTTAACCAATTATTTTAGTAGGTTCCGTTAATTGGACAAAAAAATTTATTTGGCCGAGTGTGTTCTACTTCATGAGTAGATTAATCTAATGTATTTATTTTCTAAAAATCAATTTAGGGTGAATGGAAAATTAAGGCCAAAAGATGTCCACTTGTAATTGAAATAAATCGGGAATAAAAATTAGTGGGAAATTGGAAAATGATAACCTCACATAGGAAAACTAGAAAAATAGAAACAATTTTATATTACTCAACTTTGGGACTCGGGTTTGGGCCCCAAAGAGTATCAATAGTCTTTGAATGGAATAGAACTTACATGCTAGTAGGTTGAACCAAACCAGCAAGCACGCGCTGCCCCGTCCGTCCGTCTGTTCGACAGACCAGAACGCGTAGTGGGCTTGGACTGGGCCAAGTTGATATATATTTTTTGGTAAAATAATATTTGAATTATATTATTTTATTATTATTTAAAATAATAATATATTTATTTATATTATTTATTTTCCCCAAATTTTTTTGTGCAGACACATAGTTTCTTCTAGAAAATGACGGTTGACAGTTAAACTGCCTGTCCAAACGGGTTGTGTCTATTCAAGACACAACTTTTCGACTGTTGTGTCTTTTGAATACAACTTTTCAACTTCTATATAAAGGTTCTCATACTCCGGATTTTATTCATTATAAAATCAATTCTGATTTTATTCTTCTTCTAAATTATATTCTTTCATCCCTGCATTATTCCATTTTTTGCATTTCGGTCCCGAAAGTTATTTTCGTGCATTTTAGTCATCCAATTTTAGAAAGATCAAAAACTTGAGCTAGCCAGGCTCGGGCTTTTTCAGGGCCGAGCTCGATCCGCCTGAGCCGACGAGCTTTTTTGTCATCCCTAGTAGGAGGCGAAACTTAGAAATTTCATTATTCAATTGTGGTATGTTCATAGAAGAGAATTCATCTCCATCGCCTAACGAGTGGCATATTTGGATCGGATTCTTTTGGCACCGACCAAACCGGGCACATCGAATTCCATCCCAATCAACTGAGTGGCTTAATGCGTATTGGTTTGCCATACCCACGTAAAAGAAGATTGTATCATGGGGCGAAATTATGTTGGAGAAAAATTCAGGGCTGAGCAACGCGGACGTGAATGAGTTGAGGCATCCTGCCATCCTCAAAATATTGACTAAGTGATGAAACACTTCACTTCCTTTTTATTAACGCATTAAAATATCTGAAATAGACTTAAACAGACTTTAGAGTCCGTCGTCCTATTTTTCGCATTAGATTTCAACAAACTTACCAGATTGGAATAATTAAGAACTTTAGTAACTAATTTGGAATACAATAAACTATAAGGACTAACTCAAAATTTTCTATAACTTGAAGACCCAAATGTATATTTAATTTAAGTTTTGAATAATAAAATTATTCAATATCATAGGTAGGGATAACATCATTATATTATATAATATTGTTCATGTTATAATATTTTTCTTAATTTTGTATGCAAGTCACTATCCTATTAGAATTGAACCAAAATCTGGGTGCAGGCCACCGTACAATAACCTCCTCTATAGATACTAATAAAATCTTATGGCCAGCTAATGGCCAAATTTTCAATTCGATGGCTGGTATTGTGACGTTGAGAAGAAGACTAATGCACTATTTTTATTTTTATTTTTCTTTAAAAGAAATGCTAGATGAAATCTCAGTGCAATACATTTTTCTTAGATAAACGTTGCCGTCATCTAAGATTTATATATTGTTATTATGAATGTTACGTGTAATCAATAATTTTTCAATAAAATGAAAAGTAACAAATCTTATCGATGTGTCAAAGGTCAAACTTAGGGGTTAACAATGGACGAACCGACTCAAATCGAATCACACATGTAACTAAACCGCTTGGCCTGATCCCATAAAAGGCCAATGCTGATGGGCAGGATGTCCCTCAGTCTTTTAAAATCCAAATTAAAAATTCTTTTTTTTTTTTTTTTTTTCGTAATACTAACAAGGGCTTGAAAATAATTTCTACAGATTCACTTCGTAATATTAGAAGGTGAATGAACGGGAAAAAATAAATAAATAAATAATATTGATTCAACAGACAGTAAAGTTTGTTCCCTTCATTGTGAAAAATTACAGTAAAGTCGATAAAATGCTCGCCCATTGAGTACACAACATTTGATCTATTAATCTAAAAATAAATCGTTTCATGGCTGTTCTGTCTACCACTTTATTGTGATGCACCATATTCATCCATCCTGTCATAAGTACCGCGATATTGTACTTTCTGCACCCCTTGCTTCCGTTGCATGACCTCATAATCTATTATTCAACCATGTGATAATGGTCTTAGTGATTTCTTCTTTTTCGGGTTCAAATAATAGGTCGTGCAAGAACCCTTCATAGAGCTTGATCGTTTTATCAGTCGAAGAGGCCTCTTCGTAGAGCTTTCGAGAGGCTTCAGGGTCAGTTACTGAATCAGCAGTGCCATGAAGCACAAAAAATGGTACTGTTAACCTACTCAAGTTCTGCTGCAAGTAGGCGCTGATTCGAAGAATTTCATAACCCGTTCTCATTCTGATGGATCCTGTGTATACTAAAGGATCTGAATACTTGGCAATTAGTGCCTCCGGGTCCCTACAAACAAGAATACCCCTCTTGTCTGCTGGACTGAATTGAAGTCTCGGCAATAAGAAGGAAAAAACCGGGGCAAGCACCTACAGTTAATCAATTTAGATCTCGTTCAATGATATCGTTTCTTGGTCATCGAATGTAAACTTTGTTATAAATGGAGCATTGAATTAGAAATTCCTTTAAAAATAGAACATTTCTCTCCATGTCCGTTAGTTTGACAACAGAAAAACTGACGTGACATTCTAGTTGGCAAATAACTAGTCTGCTATAGTGCTGTCTCCTTTTCTGTTAGTCAATTTGAGTTCCACTGAACTTGAAACAAAACGGAATTTAGTGATCAACATGAAATGACGCTAAAAGTTAGTAACCAATGGTGAATTTAACCTGCTAAAAAGTAGTGACTAGCATTAAAGAGATCCTTACAGTGAAGATCGGATGTGAAGGTTGAACCCCTACAGCAGGTGAAGTCACTACAATGCCTGCTACGAGTTCTCTCACCTTTGGATCAAGTACTGCCTTTGCATCCATGATAAACGTAGTCTTATAGTCAGGAGATATATAGCAGAGCAGATTAAGAGACACAAAATAGTATTAGAATGAGAACCAGCTAAGTTATAAATTACCTTCAAGACTATAGCTCCGCCAGTCGAGTGTCCAAAGCAAAAACATGGAATTGCTGGATTTTCAACTAAAAGCTTGCGGAGAAATATTTTCTGTGCACAGTATAAGTTAAGTCAGACAATGCCCCTGCTTAGCCTCCATTTTAATTTAATGCATTTTCTTATCTCCTCTTTTTAACCACTCATTCTCCAATTAAATAATATTTCACTTAGACCCAAAAATTTTCCTTTTTTTAACCATACATTCTTCAAAAAAATCACCATTCCAAAATACATTTTCCCCAAAAACACATTAAAATGGAGCCCAAACGGGCATTATGTAATCGTGTTCTTTTTTCTGTACATCCTCTAATGAACTTGAGACCATACCATATCAGCAACAACATCGTCGAGAGAATGAACATATGCGTGCTGTCCATCACTTCCACCGTGCCCTGTCACGAGGTAAAAGATCAAGTAGATCAGAAGTACATTTTGAACGATATATAACAACTGAATGTCTCAGTTGACCAAATAACAACTCTGGATCTGTATATTTAAGCCATTTGAAAGGATGCTGGTGGGATGCTATGAGTTATTGCAATGAAACTGTGGCCCTACAGATACATATTCTTTAATACGAATTGTGGGTGAAGGTCAGTCCTCAATGTTATGGATTAAACCTTCCCTAATTCCGTAAGAAACAATAAACAAGCAGGATTCAGAACAGGAGGGAAAAAAAAAAAAAGAGGAATGCACAGATTAATAGTGTTCCACCATCAGTATAAGAGCTACGTCCACTCACATTGCAAATTCTCACTAAAAATCAAGAAGTATACGATTGTCACGCTTCTCTCAACCTATCTATAATTAGGCTCCACAGAGTCCAATATTCTCACTGAGACTTGAGTTGTTTAAACCAATATCACACGTTTCTTTGGACAAAGGATCTACAATACCACGCCGATTAACATGAACAGGCTTAGATTTTTAATAGCATGCCTTCTCCCTCTCCAGCTTGTGTATACATAAGGTAAATGTAATAACTTAAATAACAAGCTTACTTATGAAGGAGTGCTTCACATGTTACATTTTCGCTCCATTGGCATCCACAATTATATTTAGTCCCTACAACAACCAAATGTTGATGCATATTTGAACACTTTGATCTCTAGACTGTAAATAAGTTACAGAAAGGTCTCTCTAGGTATAATCATCCAATTGATGCATGATGTAATTAACAAGTTTGTTTCTAACTTTAAGGAGAATTCGTCTTAGGTTTTATTTTTCCTAAGATAATGTTTATTTCTAGGAAGGAGCGACTTGGGTGTCCAATACTTATCAGACAACGTATTGGAAACGCCAAATGTCACCCCCATCCCCAAAGAACTGTACAACAAGGTTGAAGACAACAAAAGATAATCTGAAAAAGATACTTTCCCTGCATTGCGATACAATGGAGAGTCGAAGAAAACAAAATTGGATGGTGGAAGAGGAGATGGCGCTAGGTTAGGTAGAAAAGGAGAGGGAAGAGGGTCTCTAAGCGCTCACGAGCGA